>VIYQ01003453.1:0-33423 GCA_009928355.1 Chlorella sp. CH2018 | reverse complement strand
GAGAGGGGGCAGGTGGGGCCAGGGCCATGCTCCATTTGGAGGCGCAGCATGGCGGGAGGGCACACTATCCGCCAGCGTGCTTACAATGGCAGAACATGCGCCAAGCAGTAGAGCCCACTGTCCCAACCTAAAACAGCCTGGGCAGCGATCACTCACAGCTCCGCGGTAGCCGCCACCGCCGCCACCGCCGCCGCCACCGCCGCCTCGAGGGATGTGTGCTGCGGGGTCCTCCCGGTCCTCCCGAACCTGCACAGCAGCGTGCAGCAGGCGGCCAATCGTTGTTGGGATGCGCAGCTTGCAAATTGCTGCGCTAGTGCGCAGCAACTTGCTGTCCATGGACAGCGCGGGCGCACCTGCATGATGCTGCCGAGTGCGAGCGCCAAACGCGAGAGCTTGAACAAGCCAGCAACACGAGCTGCAGGTTGCACTGCAGCCCCCATCAGCTCACATGGATCTGGCGGCCTCCCAGCGTGGAGTTTGAGAGCATGGAGATGGCGTGCAGCGCATCGGCGGGGTGTTCAAACTCAACAATGCCGCAGCCACGGGACCGGCCCTCAGCATCCTGCACACAGCATCAGGCAAATCTGCGAATCGGAGCAGGTAAGCTTTGCACCCAGGCAGCAGTGCAGGTCCAGCCTGGCAAGCAGGAGGGTGCCTAAGCTGATGCCGCCGCGTCCAAGCAGCCGACGCCCCAGCACGATTGGGCAATCCGGGGCATGCACAAGTACACTTCCGCTCACTGTGAGGATGTCTGCGTGCGCCACACGGCCCGCGGCCTTGAAGTGGTCCTTCAGCTCCTGCCTCAAAGCAACGAATCACATGGTGACAGAACCCTCAGCAGCCAAGCAGGGAGCTGCCTGCTCCACGGGCTGGCCGACCGTGCAGCGCTGCTCATGCACCTTTCCCCACAATCTGCTTGCAGCACAGAAGCTGGCTCAGCCCCGCTGCCCACCTGCTGTCAACCCCGCTGCCCACCTGCCATGTGGTATCAAAGGGCAAGTTGCCCACATACACCCGCCGGCCCACGGTGGCGCCCTCACGCCCGCCGCCAAAGCCGCTGCGCGCAGATGCAGGGGTGGGCAGGAGGGTGATCACGCGAAGGCAGGCAACTGACAGCCATGCACAGGGGCCGGGCAGCGGCAGCCGCAGACGCTGCACTCGTCAACCCGGGGAGTGGAGTGCCAACAACATTGGCACAGCACATTGCCCAGCCATGCCCCCCGCATCATATCCTCCCAGCTGCCTACCTGCGGTAGCCGCCACCACCGCCGCCGCCGCCGCGCTGCAGCGGGCTGCGGCTGCGGTTGCGGTAGCCACGATCGTAGCCGGCACCGCCGCCGCCGCCGCCGTAACCGCCGCCGCCGCCCCTGCGAGGGCCGCTCTCGCCCCGCAGCTCAAAGTCCTCACGGTCCTCCCTGCAGAGAGAAGCAAAGAGAAAGAAACGCATTTAGAGCATGTGCATCACAGCCATGAGTTTGTCATGCAAGCAGAGCGCTTGGCAGCCGCACCCAGCAGGCAGACCTCCTGGGAGCAACAGCAACCGTGCGCAGCCGCCGCCGCGAGGACGGGTGTAACTAACTAAACTGACTGACTGGCTGGTTGGCTGACTGAGCGGCTGAACCAAGCAGGCCTCTGACCTGACCCAGATCTTGCGCCCGCCCAGCTCGGTGTCATGCAGCTGCAGGATGGCGGCTGCCGCCCCGTCAGGCGACTCAAACTCCACTATGCCGCAGCCCTGCGTAGCACGCAGCATTAGTTTGTTCAGGCATTGCACGCGAAATGCCAGAGACGCGGCCCATGGCAGCGTTGGCCAACAGCCTCTGGTGCCGCCCCTCGCGCAGCGCTTTGCCTGCAGTTGCAGTGCATCCCCTCGACTGCCCGCCAGGCATGCAACGCCCACCTTGCTGCGGCTGCCTGGCCCGTCCTCACGCAGCACATCTGCAAACACCACGCGGCCGACCGTGCCAAAGTGGTCCTTCAGGTCCTGCACAGCACAAACAGGCAAGCAAGGCACAGCGTGAGTGGACGTGCGTGTGGCAGCAGCAGCAGCGGCAGCGGCACAGAAGGAGCGGCAGCAGGAGCAGCAGCGGCGCAGCGGCAGCAGCGACGGCAGCTCTGAGGCTTCCCCCTGCCAGCCGGTCTGCCATGCAAGGCTGCCCACATGTTCTTGCTGCAACGCCAGTTGAAGCGGCCCACCTGCCAGCTGGTCTGCCACGAGAGATTGCCGACAAAGATACGGCGGGCCACTCGGATCGTCACAGGCTCGCCGTCCGACATCCCTGCTCAGCTGCGATTAAGCTGGCTACCGGCTGTGGCAGAGACGCGCTTTCTGTGGCGCCCGATGACTAGCTGCAGTTAGCACCAGGGGGCAGGCAGATGCAACGGCTCAAACGCAGTCGTGCGCAGCACGGTTTGAAGTGCTCCCGGCGCCCGCCGCCCGCCGCTGCTCGGACCCGTGCCGGAGTGCGGCGGCACGCTGCGGACGGTCCCAATTGGCCGCAGAGACCATGCTGGGTCGCCTGCCGCTGCACATGGCTGCGCTGCCCACGCTCAATCACCTTGGCAGGCTGCACGCGGCCTCCGCGTTGTTCGATCGGTTTGACGTAGCTGTCCCGCACTCAACCGAACAGCGAACAACCGGTGTGGGCGCCCTCGAGCGTCCAACGCCACATCAGCTCTTCATGACCGGATAGCGGGGCTGCAAGCGCTGCCCAGCATCCGCATTGCGCACTAGCAGTCAATCGCAAGCTCATCGGGGGCTGTGGGCAGCGATCCGCGCCCCCTGCGCCCATCCCAAAACTCTACTTGCGGGCTGCGGAACCCTGGCGCTGTCGTGAATCCTGGAACTATGCGCGCAGGAGCCTGCATGCGCTCTGGTGCCCTGCTGGGCGCTGCCAGCGCCCACAGCAGGCCCGCCCCTTTCCGAGCGGCCGCGGTGGCTCCCCGGCCAGCCGGCAGGCGGTCCCGGCGGCACAGCAGCATCGTGGCAGGCTGGTGGCCGTCTCGTCAAAAGGACAGCAGCAGCGGGGGCTTGGGCGGCGGCGCCGCCAGCGGCAGCGGCAGCGCCGGCGGCGTGGGCCTGTTCCCTGCCGGCAAGCGCCAGGCGCGCGTGCAGCTGCCCGCGCTCATGCTGGCGGTGGATGCAGCCGACGTGCTCGACCCTGACCAGCGGGCGGGCGCCCTGGAAGACATCTCTGCAGCGGTGGCCGGCGGCGCGACGGCGGTGGTGCTGCGCCAGGGCGGCGAGGGCAGCGGCGAGCTGTACGAGGCGGCAGTGCGGCTCAAGGAGCTGCTCCGCGGCCGGGCGGCCCTGCTGGTGGCAGACCGCACAGATATTGTGGATGTTGTGGGTGCTGACGGTGCGCTGCTGTCGCCCGACGGCCTGCCCACCGTTGTCGCCAAGCGCATGCTGCAGGTGGGTCGGTTGGGCGCTGTGGTTGGGGTTGGTTGGCCAGCCCCGCAACTTTGCACTGGCTGGTCGCAACGACCCGTGTGGCACATGTGAGCTTGAGACTCATGGGACTCATGGGTGGCTCCCGCCTGCAGCTACAGCCCCCGCTGCACTGCTTCCGTTCGCATGCCCCCAACCCGCAAGTCCCCTCAAAACCGAACCACCATTCTTGCTCAGGGCGGCCTGGCGCTTGTGGGCCGCTCCGTCGACAGCTCTGAGGCAGCAGCTGAGGCGGCAGCAGACGGCGCCAACTTCCTGATTCTGGAACCGCCCAGCGGCGGCGCAGCACCCAGCGGCGCCGAGGCGGCGGCTGCCCGGCAGCGCCAGCGCAGCAGTGCCAGCATTCCAGTCATCGCGGTGGCGACTGCGGCGGCCAATGGCAGCCAGCTCGGCGAGCTGCTGGCGGCTGGGGTGGACGGCCTGGTCCTGGATTTGGCAGAACTGTCCTCTGTGTCGCTGGCACTCACGCAGCAGCGGCCTGCCAACGCCAGCGACGCAGCGGCCGCCCTGCTGCAGCAACTGGGTGCAGAGCCCTCGACAGCGCCCGCAGCAGCAGCAGGGGCCAGCGGGGCGGCGGCGGCGGCGGCGGCGCCAGCCGAGGCGCCGGCTGCGGTGCAGCTGTCGCAGCTGCTGAGCACCAGCAGGGAGGAGCTGGTGGATGCCGAGCGCCAGCTGTTCTCAGAGGTGGGCCGCTTGTTGGGCGGCTTGTCGCTGGGGCAATGTGTTTTGCGTGCGGCTGTGCGGTGCGGTGTTGGATGCATTGGATGCATCCTTCTTGGGGGTTCTGTTGAGGAGGGTCAGCCCTCTCTCCCCAACAGCTGATCTGCCGCTCGCTGCCTCATGCCCCCAGGTGCTGTCGTTCCTGGACAGCTGGTGCCCCTCACTGGAGGAGGCGCAGCTGCTGCGGGACGCCGTCAAGCAGCTGGACGAGCTCTTCCTGCTGGTGGTGCTGGGCGAGTTCAACAGCGGTGCGTCCTGCACTTGCCAGCTGGCCGTCCTGCTGCGCCGTTGAGGGCTGACCTGTCAGTGTCTGCCTGTTGCACCTTTGAGTGCCTGTGGGCAGTGCTGGCAAAGCAGCTGGGGGAGCTGTCTCCGCTGGTGGTGCTGGGGAAGTTCAGTAGCGGTGAGTGGGGGACTTCTCACTGTGCTGCCACTGCTCCCACAGACAGCCTGCCGCTGCCCCGTTCAATGCTTGGTTTGCAGGCTGGCCGAGTGTGGCCAGCGCACTCCTCTCTTACGGCCTCCTCACCTTTGTCGATGACGCGTGTTAGCCATTGCGCTGCCTCATCTGTCCCGTTGCCCCCTCTTCTAACCCTATGCAGGCAAGTCAGCGGTGGTGAACGCGCTGCTGGGCCAGCGGTACCTTGCGGAAGGCATCCTGCCCACTACCAACGAAATCAACGTGCTGAAGCACCTTGACCCCGAGCATGTGGAGGGCTCGGCTCAGGTGTGTGTGTGCTGAATGCGGGGATCAGCCCAGGTGTGTGTTCATGTGTGAAGGCAGCACTGGGCGGCAGGGCAGTGCCCCACAGCCGGGGGCAAGCGCCCTGCCCTGCAGCAGGCAGGCCAGCTGGCATGCCGGCTGCCTGCCGCTGTCCATGCGTGCATGGCCGCATGCGGCCTCTAGGCTTCTCAGTCGTCCCTCAGCACTTTCCTTTTTGCCCCTGTCGATGTGCAGGACGGGGATGGCGTGTTCACACGCTACCTGCCCGCTGAGCTGCTGAAGGAGGTGAGGGGGCTGGCTGTGGATTTGGGTTTCTCTGTGTCGTGCACCATGCTGCGCAACAGCTTTCGGTATGCAAACCTTGCCTGCCAAGCTGCTGGAGAAAGGGGGGGGGCCTGGCCGATAAGTGACATTGCGCTTTGTTTCCGAGCAGGCTGGCGCCCAAGGGGGGCAATGCAGCACTGCCGCTGGCACCCACAGAGGGGCTGCTGCTCACCTGCAACAACCTTATAAGTTTGTGTGCTACCCTGGCTGCTTGTGCAATGCTTGGCACAGGTGAACGTGGTGGACACACCCGGCACAAACGTCATCCTGGGACGGCAGCAGCGGCTGACAGAGGAGTACGTGCCGCGCGCCGACCTGGTGAGGAACCTAAGGAGTGGAGTGCTGTGCTGTGCTGTGCTGTGCTGCGCTGCGCTGTGTTATGCTGTGCTGTGTGTGGCTTGGTAATCGGAGGCTGACATTGCGCTGCCCTGCTGCCTGTTGCCTGACTTTTCTCGATGCACGCCTGTTCGGCCCACGTTTAACCACACCTGTCCCACTCCCGACAGGTGCTGTTTGTGCTGTCGGCGGACCGCCCGCTCACAGAGAGCGAGGTCCGCTTCCTGCAGTATGTGCGGCAGTGGGGCAAGAAGGTGGTGTTTGTGGTGAACAAGGTGAGCCAGGGTCTCAGCTGGGCGCCGCCAGCCAGCGCAGCAGCAGCCAGCTGATGCGTGCCATGCTGTGTGAGTGGCATGGGGGGAGCAGGGTGCGTGTGCGGTGCCGTGCGTGCAGCCCTCTCGTCATTGCCGGGATTGTCCACCCTGCAAGAAAACCCTGCTTGTTGGTTCAACTGGTCCTATCCCTGCCCCTGCTGCCAGGTGGACATCCTCAGCTCAGCAACGGAGGTGGATGAGGTGGTCTCATTTGTGCGCAGCAACGCGGCGCGTGTGCTGGGCGTGGACGAACCCCAAGTGTTGCCTGTCAGGTGTGCATTACCTTCGTGGCTCGCGTCCGTCTGGGCCGAGTGGCAGCTGCCTCGGTCAAGCAAGGCTGCCTTTGACATTGCACGGCCGGTTGTGCAGATAGGCTGCTAGGCGTGCGCAGCCCAAGGCACACCATGCCTCGCTACCTTTCTCTCTTGCCTGCAGCGCGCGAGCAGCCATGGAGGCTAAGCTTGCGGTCCTGGGCGACAGCAGCAGCGGCAACGGCGCGCTCAGTGCGGCGCAGGTGGGGCGGGGCGGGGATTGGATTGCTGCAGGGCAGGGGCTCACCAAGACCTGGGGAGCTGGCGGGCTGCATTTGCATTCGCCTGGCTGCAGCGCCTGTTCAGGTGCACCTTCCCCCACAAGCTGGGACAACAAGATGGCGTGTTTGCTGAGCCTGCCCGCTGCAACACTGGCGGCCCCCTGCTGAGGCGGCCCAGCGGCTTCACTTCAGTGCATAATCATCCCCTGCTGATCTGCCCTTCTCCTCCCAACTTGCCCTGTGTCCACCTCGCTCCCTCCTGCAGGCAGCACAGCTGGCATCTCACCCCGCCTGGCAGCGCAGCGGCTTTGAGTCATTGGAGCGCTTCATATTCCAGTTCCTGACGGGCGGGGCGGGTGCAGGCAGCGGCAGCAGCAACGGCGCGAGCGTGGGCGGGCGCGCAGGGGCGGAGAGCGTGCGGCTGAAACTAGAGGTGGGGGCCAGGGCGGGTGGGCTGCTGTGTGTTGTGTATCGCTCTGTCCTTGCGTGGGAAGGAGCACAGCCTTGCTCGCTGCTCACATGCCTGGCGCATGCTCCATTCATCAGCGTGCCGCCTGCCTTGCAATCCGCAGCTGCCGCTCCTGGTGGCCTACGCCCCGAGCTGCACAGCTTGGCAGAACAAACCTGCGGTGCCTGACCAAGCCCTGATGCGTGTCGCTGCACCCTTGTTTGCAGTCGCCGCTGTTCGTCGCCGACGCCCTGCTGTCGGCAGCAGAGTCGCAGCTTGGGCAGGAGCTGGCGGTGGCGCGGGCGGATGCAGAGAGCGTGCGGCTGGTGCGCTCGCAGCTGGCGGCATTCCGACGAGATATGGAGAAGGAGGGGCAGCTGCAGGTGCGTGTGTCCGACTGCGTCGTGTGTGCTGTGCAGTTTGGGTGCTGGGCAATCACAGCTGGCGGTGCTCCGGCGGGATATGGAGAAGGAGGGGCACATCGTGCGACCGTGCGACGCAATGGCGGCTGCCTGTTCCTGTGCTGAGTGGTTGCTGCTGGAGGTGTTTAGGGCAAGACATGAGCGAACGCTCTACCTGAATTTGGCTGCATGCGGCGCCCATTTCCCAACACCCAATGCCCAAGCCTGAAACCTGCGTGTCTGGCCCTCTCTGTCCCATGCCGCAGCGTGACGAGCTTCAGAAGCAGGTTGCGGCCACCGCCAAGAAGGCGTCCGCGGTTGTGGACAAGATGCTGCAGGCAAGGCCGGGTTGTGCTGGCAGTCCGGCCACGCTGCACCTGGAGTTGTGCAACAATCACCTCCAGGTCAAGCCGGGCAGCGGCAAGTCTGATCTGAACACTCCTCTGTTTGTCCCCCCCTGGCGAAGTATGGCTTGAGCAGTCGTGTGTTTGTCCCCACCCCCACCCCTTTGCAGCTGTCCAATGTGGAGGTCATCACCGCCTACCTGTTTGGCAAGCAGGACAGCGGCAAGCTGCTGCCGGTGGCCAAGAAGTTTGAGGAGGAGATGGCGGGTGGGTGCTGCTGGATATTGCTCAATGAAAGGGCGTGCTCGTTGTGGTTGCGCCGAACATGTGTTTGTTTGCCAGGCCAGTTGCCGAGCAGTTTGAGGGGGGGGGTGGCTTGTGGGTGCTGCTGTGGCTGCTTCTTGCTCTGTGGGTATGCAAGCTCTGCACGTGCTGCACATGCATTCAGATGGCCGGAGGCCAAGTCCGATCATGGCCCCACGGCACACAGCTTGGGTGGCACGCATGCGCTTCACACTGGCTGTGCCTCACAGCACGATGGACACCCTCCTGCCTGGCGCTCCTGCCACTTGCAGGTGATGCCACGGCGGGGCTGAAGAGCCTCGTGAAGGAGCACTCGGCCTGGCTGGCCTCCAACTGTCAGCGCCAGCTGGAAAACTACCGGTGGGTACTTTGCCATGTGGCGCGGTTGAGGTGTATTGTGGTGTTGCAACGTTGTTAGCTGGGCGAATGTGGCATGGGCGTGGTGTTGGCTGGGCAGACAGGCTGGCAGCTGTGAACATGTGGGCAGCAAGGCAGCTGGCCAACCGCACGGCCGGGTAGCCAATGCCACAGCAGCTTGCCACCAGCCCTCTCGCCGCCTGCCGGGCTTCCTCGCCGCAGCGCGTTTGCCGAGGCGCGGGCGGCGGCGCTGGGCCAGACGCTGGACGGCGTGATGAACACGGAGCTTGAGGGGCTGGACTCGGACGCCGAGGCCCGCAGGTGCGACGCTGCTGCTGCTGCTCAGGGTGTGGATGTCATGTGTGTGTTTGCAAGCAACCGGCTGTGCTGAACAATCGAGCACCAGGGGCTTGACTGAGGTGCAAGGGCCTGCAGGCTAGACATTGGTGGTCGCACATATGCCAAGCCACTGCAAGGCGCAGCTGCGGTTGTGCTGGCTGCCGGCTCTCCCCATACCGTGGTTTGCTCATGTGTGCATGCGGCATGGCTGGATTTTTATGCAGGCGCTGGCGCCAGATGCGGCAGCTGAACACCGAGGCAGAAGCGGCAGCAGCAGCCCCCGGCCAGACGCCAGACGCGGAGGCAGCGCTGGTGGCGGTGTCGGCACTGGATCCCAAGACGACAGGTGCGGCCTGCTGCAACTCTGCTGCTGTGCATCCTAGCCTCGCTCATGCACCCGCCGGCCTGACGTCAGGCCTCTACAGCGATGCACCTGCAAGCCGCTCTGCTGCTGCACATTGCCAACCTCCATCCAGTTTCACCTCCCTGTGTGCCCAACCTCTTTCAAGCCTGTTCTCTTTGTTCTGTGCAGAAGTGATGCTGGAGGAGGAGGTGCGGGAAGCAGTGATCTCCACAGCAGGCACAGCAGCAGGTGCGCGAGCTGCGGGGTGGCGGTGCATGCACAGCAGACACGTACCTGACATTCAAGCACTGTCTTTCTCAGTGACAGTTGCCTTATGCATGCAAGTGGCGTGCACGCATTGCGTGCTGCTCATCCAGCCCCCTGGCTGAACCAGCACCTGGCCTGCCTTCCCTTGACTCCCCCAGGCGCGGGCGCTTTCGGCGTGCTGCTGACAGCGGTGCTGCCCACCACGGTCGAAGACCTGCTGGCCATGTCCCTGGCTGCCATGGTGAGCTTTTTTTCCCTGCTGGGTCTGCGCCCGGTGTGAGCCCTGCCCATGTCTGCTCCCGCTGCCAAGCATGGTTCGATTTCCACGTGGGTTGCTCACAACCCCCTCCTGCTACTCTCGCGGGCGGTTGACAAACGGGGGTTCATCCTGAGCCTGCTCTTATGCCGACCGACACGCCTGGTAACAAGTAGGCCACTCCCATTCTGTTTGCCTGCGCAGGTGGGATACGTGTCCATCCTCAACCTGCCCATGCGGCGCGCGGAGGCCAAGCGCAAGCTGGAGCACACCACCACCGCGTTTGCGCAGGTGAGCTTGGCCACGCCCTGCCTTACCGCAGCCTCTCCCTCCGAACCTGGGGTGGGGTGAGTGCATGCCCAGGTGTGCCAGTGTGTGTGGCTGCCTGCTTTTGGCCACAAAGGCCTCCACATCACCACCACAGCCGTGCTGCGACAGGTCGTGCAGCTGCTGGCGGGCCGCCTTGACGCGATCTGGCTGCCTGGGAGCCGCTTGCTTCAACCGCGGAGCTGCAGCACACGCACTTGTCATGTCCTCACAGTTGCTGCCCCCCACTGCCACTGCCTTCTGTCATCCCACGCCTCAGGACATTGCCGCCAAGATGGAGGCTGAGCTGCAGCACGGCCTGGCGATGTGCGAGGCTGAGGTCATGGCCTTCATCGAGCCGCTGGAGCAGGTGCGCCCGTGTGATTGGCATTCACGGTGCTGTGAATATCTGTGTGTGCTGTGCCAGGTCGAGGTCAGGGCAGTCATTGATGCCGTGGCAGCAGCCTTGTTTGAAACAACAATTGCCTGTTTCAGAAGGCCTGGGACGGCAGGTGTTGAGCTGCTTGGAATTCCTGTCCCTGCTACTCCCTCGCTGCAGCTGACGACGGCGGAGGTGCGGCGGTTGGAGGCGGCGGAGGCGGCGCGGGCAGACCTGGTTGGCAGCCTGGATCGGCTGAAGCAGCGGGTGGCCAACGTGGAGTGATGCAGTTGTTGTTGCCAGCACATTCAACTGTTGCTCGCCATGCCTTGCCTTGCCCTGTGAGCCCGAGCCGACCCTATTTATGTCCTGCGCTGCCGCCTGCTGCTGCTGGCCCCATGAAGTGCTGTTTCAGCTGCCGCCGGCTGCGGCAGCTCCGTCCGCCGGCTGCTCCCTCGTGCCGAGCAAGCTGTCACTCCTGATTTCATTTCCCCGCAAGTTGTACTGATGTTGAACTGTGTGACGGCTGATCCAGGTTAGGAGATGCAGGGCAGGTGCAGGGTGCAATAGTAAAGGGGCTGGAGATGGAGATATGTGTGGTGGGAACGGTGCGGCCCGCGGGCGGGGCCACTGCACTGCCGCCACCCCACAGTGCATGCACTGGCAGGCTTGCTTTATACCATTGCTTTCGATTTCTCTGCTTCAGTGCGACAATTCCCGACGGGCGGAAGCAATCGCAGGCACGCGAACAGCCAATGCTTTGCACGCCCTCACGGTTGGCAGCGGGGCTGCTGCAGCCCCGCCGTTAATCATGCCCATAAGTTGATGAGGTGCTGACATCGGCTCGTGGCGGCCTGCGCAGAGGCCTGGTGGCCGCCCGATAACTGGCAGTGACACACGTGCCACACATCTCCAGGACACTTGGGTGCCACACATTGCCCAGGGCGGGGACTCTTTGGATGCCAGCAAGGCCGACACCGCTGCCTCCCAGAGTTTATGATCGTTGAATTAGCTTGATCTGTCCCTTGCCAATCCCCCTAACCCGCCCTGCCCCACAGATGACTCGTGCCACCCGCGCCTGCGCCCTGCTGCTCCTGCTGGTCGGGTGAGCTGTGCGAGCGCTGTTGTGAGGCGGCGTCGCTCGGCGGCTGGCAACAACTCTTGCAATGCATTTCACCCATGAGACGGCCCTGGGCTGTTGGTGGGATCTCTTGACAGCCGTGTTTGCGTGCAACCAACCCCTCTCCACCACCGCACTCCCGCCGTACGGTGCAGGAGCGCAGCGGCCCTGCCCCGCGCCCTGAAGCAGCGCCCTCCCGACAACAAGCTGATCCCCGGGTAAGGGTTGCCAACAGCTGTCAGGAAACGAGTAGCGGTTGCCGGCAGCTGTCAGGAAGCCAACAACCATGCATGCGCGCCTGCCTCGCGGGGGGGCCAGCCGCGCACCCAGCCTTGCTGGCTTCAGGTTGGCGTGTGTCGCACAGGAACACTGCGCGACTGCCATCATGGCTGAATTGATGTCAGCGGCTGGGCTCTCATGGCTCTCGTTGTCACTCTCACCTCGGCCTGCCCGCCCTCCCCTGCAGCATGGGCTTCTGCTCCGAGTGGTGCAAGGCCCACCACCCTGACGAGCTGGCGGCATGCAAGGAGGCCTGCAAGAGCTGGAGCACCCCTCAGTATGGACTGTGGGTCTACAATTCGGGCATGTGTGGCTGGTCCGTCTGCCTCCAGACCATGAAGCACAGCCCTACCTGCGAGGAGACCGAGTGCCCAACTGCGTGCGTTCTGATGTGGAAGTACCTTGGCAAGGCATCCCTGGAAGCCTGCCACGAGTACGCTTCCAAGTGGAGCTGGGGCCAGACCAAGCCCTAGCCCTGAGGCTTGGCGCCAGTGCCGTGCCATGCCGGCTGCCCCTGAGGCCTGGTTGACCAGCACTCACCGCCGGCCGGCCGGCTGGCTGGCAGCAGGTGGCGTGCCTACTACCACCAAGCTAGCTGAGCGCTAGCCAAGCTAGCTGAGCGCTAGCCAAGCTAGCTGAGCGTTTGAAGCAAGCCTAACCCCACTGCATGTCTCTGTGTCGAGCCGATGGCGTTCAATTGCACACATGTTTCATGTCCATCTTGCACGCAACTCTCCACCCAAGCGCCCAGGAGGCAAACCTCACCTTGTTCTGCACTTTCAACCCTCGGTAGCGCACAAACTTCCTGCCGAGCCTTTCACACCGCGCAGTTGCTGGCTGCACCAAACCGCCCCAGCCAATGGGCTGTCGAGCGAACACAGTAATGCAGTGCTTTTGGCGTTCCACGATTTTCGACGCCAAGCTGCCCCGTTCCTTGTATTTGCAAGAGCCGGCCCTAGCGTGCGAGGCAGCAGGAACCACTGGAAGGGGAACAACCCAGCTCTGCAGTTGTGAGGTTTGTCGCGTCACCACCTAGCCGCTGCCGTTGCAGCCTGCAACAAGCGACCCGGCTGCCCAGCTGGTGCCACCCCACCCTCAGCCATAAGCTCAGCCATCCAGCTGCAGCAATCCAACTTGATTCCAGAGCGTTCAGCCTTACATCATTTGGTTGGAAGCGGGACAGCTGCTCTACGGTATGTATAGAGTGGGTCGAAGCACAAGGGACAACAGTGTGAGCAAGTTGGGTGTGGGGGTACAAGCAGGCACGCAGGGGCGGCGGCCGTGCCGCGGCATGATGCGGCTCCCCGGGACGTGAGGCAGGGCGTCAGCCGCTGCCAGCCCAGGTGCCAGCCGCCGCCGATTGCTGAAAAGTGCAGTGCTGCGTGCTGCGGGAGGAGGGGGGGCCACTGATGCTGCCGCTGCTGCCGCTGCTGCTGCTGCTGCCGGCACTTGCCGCATCGGCCAGGGGAGCAGCGCAGGGAGGCATCGGCCCTCAGCTGCCGGGTGCGGCAGCCATCAGCAGCTTACTTGCCGCCGCTGGCCTGCAAAGTGGAGCAGAGAAGGACGGCCATCAGCAACTGCAAGTTGGGTGATGAATGCATGCCGTGCATGCCCCTCAGCCTGCAGCAGCCAGCTCAGCACGCAGCTTGCACACAATGGTGCAACGCTGCTGCCACCGCCGCAAAGTGCGAATTTGGCGGCACGCCTGCCAAGCAATGCTCAGCAGCGCCGTGCCCTCCCGAACTGCACGCCCGCAGCAATGGGCAGCTAGACAACGATGCTGCACACAACCCGGGCCAGTATTGTGAGGGGCAGTATTGAGCAAGCCTGCGCACACACCTTCCAGAACTGCAGCTCCGCGGCGATCAGGGGCACCGCAATGCCCAGGCCCACGGTGGCGCCCACAGCCAGGCCCATCTGCACAAGGAGCGGGTGAAAAGCCACGGCAGTCAAAAGGGAGTGGAAACCACAACATGCAGCGGCCTGCAGATGTGGCGCAGCCCACAGCTGGGCCGTTCTGTGCATGGCATCAAGAGGTGGTAGCAGCGCGCAGGCGGCACCAGCACAGCAAGCCAGCGACGGCATGCGCGCTGGGGCGGCGGCGGCAGGCTGCCCGCTGCAGCATGCCAGGCCAGCCCTGGCTGCTGCAGCAGCCTCCAGCAGTCGTCTGCTCCACGGCAGACCATGCGGGTGACATACAGCTGCGCCGATGCAGCTGCTAGCTGCCCCCTTGGCAACGGTTGCAGCATGCAGCATGGGCCAACTCCACAGCACATGCGACAGCAGCGCCCGGCCCGCACCTTCATCTTGCGGTTCTTCATGTTCCAGAGCTCGTACCTGCATTCGAATCACGATCAGAAAAAATGTGCTCAAACTGATGCCACACCCAGCTGCAGCACTCCCGGCAGCGAGCGCTCCACTGTGCTGCCGCGGGCGAAGGCAAGCCCGCCTGCCGCCAAGCCACCGTGCCGCGGCCCGCGGCGGCCTGCTGGCGGCCGCCCGCGCCCTGCCGCCGTCCCCATCCGATCGGCGCCACTCACATGTTCTCCCTGCAAGCCAAGGACAGGGGGCAGAGGCCGTCAGCGGGCAGCTTTGGGGCGGGGGAAGGTGCCTGCTCGCGCGGCTCCCGGACCGGGCCTGTGCACTCACCGGTGCTCGTAGTCCGCAGAGCGGGTGGCGCGGCTAGAGTGGAACGCCCGGCGGGCGACCTTGCTCGCGGCCTGGCTCAGGCGCTGCATGGCTGGCTGCTGCGGGGCACTGGGAGGACAGGTGACAAGCGGAGGAACCGGGGGGCGGCAGGCAGACGCGCGGCAGCCTAGGGTCGGGTTGAAGGCTGTGACGTGCACTCCTCATGCACGGGCCCACGGCTCCCAGGGGCGCCCAGTCTGTGCTCGTTGAGCTGTGAGCGCAGTCGATGTGGCATCGGACAACCTCCGTCGCCGGTCCCTGCCCCTTGCAGCCGAAAGCCCAGCCGGCTCCGGCGCCAGGCGCCCTTGCCCGGCCAGGGGAAGCCCTTGTGCGGCAGCCAGTGCCGTTTCTAGGCATTTCGCAGCGCTGCAGTGGCTGATGCCGCCCTGAACACCTCGCCGCCGTGCTACACCACCCGGCGGCCAGCGGCGAGGGTTTAGGCTCAGGTTTGCCCACCACCCGGCCCTGCCACTTTGACAACCAGCCTGCTTGTGGCCTGCTTGCATGGCAGTTGCGGATGCTGTTTGTCAGTCACAGGCTGTGCAGTCCTGCCTGGACTCGTCCTCCAAAGGCGTCCTTCCTACCGCTTGGGCAACGCGACAGCGGGGTGTGGTTGCCTGGCGCCAGCCAGGCTGCTGAGCAGTTAACAGCAGAGGAATACTAAAAAGCATTTTAAGCTGATTGGATAGCTTGCCAAGCAGCGGAAGTTGACGAGTGAGTTGCAGAGTGACTCTTGGAGGCGTTGGGCGTCTTTGCTCGGCTTGCGTTAGCCGAGCAGCTTGTGCAACGCAACACACAGCTGGGGAAATGCGTAGGGGGAGTTGGGCAGATAAAGCAGGGAGCTTGGGAGTACAAATGAAAGTTTGGGCGGAGGGATATGTAGGGCGGCTTGAATTCGGAGGGCATGGCGACCGCATGCCAAGGGCAGGTGGCCGCACGTGCACTGCCATGCCAAGTGGCCTAATGGGCAACATCGCCTTGGCACACAGCAGTGCAGCGGAGGTGGGCCCAATAGGTGGTGCTGAGACGCGGATGAGAGAGGCGGCAACGGATGCAAGCGGCGTTATGTGGGGCAAGTGCAGGCGGTGCCGCGGGTGCAAGCGGATGTGGCTACTGCATGCACGTTACTGCAGCCCGTAGGCCCGCTTGCACAGCCACCACGTGATGGCCAGCAGCCAGTAGCAGACAATCATGCGGGAGGCCAGGCCTGCGGGCGTGCGCAGGCAGAAGCGTATCGCCCGGTTGGCGGCATCAAACCCGCGAGAAATGGCGCCGCACAGCCGGCGCTGCGGCTCCCAGTCCACCGCAGACTGGTGCCAGTAGCGCCGGGCCGTCAGTGCGGGGGCTGCCGCATGCTCGCCCTCCACCACAGCGGGCTGCGGCACCGGCGGCGGCTGCCACCAATGCACGCTGGCCAGTGTGGGGAGCACCACACAGAGGGTGCACTGGAAAAAGGTGAGCAGCGCGCCGCACAGCTGGGTGCCTGCGGGAGCGTGGCGGTGGGTGCAGGTGGCTGCGTCAGGCCCTTAGCTCAGCAGCGACTCCCCATGCCTGTGGATACTGTCGTGCAAGACTTGCTGCCCCAGAGGCTCTGACCTGACCGGGAGGCCGCCACCAGTCAGGCAAAGTCCGCTCCAGCCGGCTTGACTGGCAGCAGCAGGATGGGCAGAGTAGCGTACTCCAACATCGCGGCCACCAGCACCGAGCGCTGGCGGACCAGCGGGTGCACCAGCAGCTGCGTTGGGAGGGAGGAAGCAAACAGTCCAGTCATGCAACTCTCAGGGAGGAGCAAAGGTGTGAGCAAGGCGTTGCGCTGCTCCTGCTGTCGCCGCCGCTAGCAGCAGCAGGCAGCCGTGTTGAGTCCGCAGCTGGCCAGCTAACAGCAGCTGGCAGCGCCCCTGCCTCACCGGCGCGGAGCAGTAGGCGGCCTCGTTTCGCGTCAGCAG
The DNA here is from genome assembly GCA_009928355.1 of Chlorella sp. CH2018. Taxonomy (NCBI): domain Eukaryota; kingdom Viridiplantae; phylum Chlorophyta; class Trebouxiophyceae; order Chlorellales; family Chlorellaceae; genus Chlorella; species Chlorella sp. CH2018. The sequence continues at coordinate 17,246 of VIYQ01003453.1, read as the reverse complement.
CAGCAGCAGCGTCTGAGTCAGCAGCATTTGAGCGGGCGGCATCATGAGAGCAAGGCCGCCCACAGCCGCGCCCAGCTGGCGAGTGCCTGCGGCAGGGGCAGGGGATTAGGGAGGTCAGCAGGTCTGTCGGCAGCAGCAGAGGTGATACTCCCAGCAAGGCAGTGGTTGCAGCTGAACCATGATGCCATTGCTGCGCATCGTGCGGCCACACCTCCCAGGATGCGCGCGGCGTCTGCCCAAGCGCCGTAGAAGCCGGGCTTGGGAGCATGCCGCTCAAGCAGCATGTACGCACCAACCTGTGGGCAACAGAAGCAGTGGCGGGTGAGCGGCAGGGCTACGCATGGCAGTGGTGGCTGATGGTAGGGGTGAGAGGAAGCAGCAGAGCTGGTACACTGGATGCGGGCAAGAACATGCAGGCACATATCCGCCGGTGGCCGGCGGCAAGCATGCAGCCCTTGCAACGCACAGATGCTCGCTGGCCCGGCACAACCGCAAGCATGCGAGTGTACTGTACCAAACTCGCGGCAACTTTGACACATCCAGCGCCTCACCCCAGGCCTTCGCATCACAGGGGAGAGGTGGAACAGGATGCGCACGCAGGGAGAGGCCCAAGCCCTGCGCAGCACACAGCAGCGGGCACACGTGTTGTGAGCTGTTGACATCGCATGACCGGCTGCTCCAGCCACCACCCCACCAACCAGCAGCAAAAGGTAGCAGTAGCTTGGCGCTCGCTGGGAAGTGGCGGCCAAGATCAGCGCACAACGCTCAGCAAGAAGCTGGCACTCTGCAGCAGAGTTGCAGGCTTGCGGCCGCCCAGCAGTGCGCCAGGGGCTCTCACCTGTTCTCCCAGAATGCTGCGGGCCTCCTCAGCACAAACGCCATCACGCCCAGCTTGACAGCGCACTGCGCCAGCATGGCCAGCCGCTCGCTGCGGCCGGCCATGCTGTGCCATGTTGTGGCCGTCACAAGGATACACATGAGGGTGGTCATCGCGCCGCCTACCAGCTGCAGGATGAGCGCAGGGCTGCGGGGGCACCACGGTTGCTCGGCAACAGGCGCGCTTTCTGTGTGCAAGCAGGGGGGCAGTGGCGGTGTCCAGGCGCACGTTTGGCGCTGTGCATGAGATGGGGCAGTGCAGAAGCATGCTGCGCAGCTGTAATGTGCACAGCAACCCCCGTCGGCCCATTGACTGGAAAGTCCGGCATGCACGGTTGCCGCAGGCTGCTGTGCGGTGGGCTGAAGACCCCGTAGAGCTTGAGGCGCGGCAACTCAGCCACGCAGAAGGCATGTTAGCCCAAGCACTCACCCAGAGACAGGGGCGGCAGCTCCCCGCTGCTACTCCTGCTGCTGGGGGCGCTCAGCACCGCCGGCTGCCGCGGCGAAGGCGGCGGCGTGCCGGGGCGCGCCAGCTGCAGGTTGCTCCTGGCGAACCGGCTGTCGCCTGGCACCTCTCCAGCCTCCTCCATGCAGCTTTGGCGGGCGGGCAGGAGGCTGCGGACGGGGCGGGAGGACGGCTGGGGGCGCCGCCTTGTGCCTTTTGCCTGCAGGCAGGCAGCTGGCGGCCGTCTTTCAGGCCGCCGGACCGATGTCTTGACAAAGTGAGGCTGCGTAAAGCTGCACGGCCCCGAAAAGGCCGTGGGGGACGGACGCTCGCCTTCCTTAGGCAGAAGCCAGGGCCGGAGCCCAATCAACAACTGTGAAAGCGTGTGAGGGCGCGGGGCAGCTTGTATTGATGAGAACTGGGAGCCCAGGCTGCTCTAGTGCGGTACAGCGGCCCCATGAGGGGACCGAGGGGGAGCAATGCCGAGCAGCCGGCTGGTGTCTGATGTACCCAAGTGATGGGGGCATTGCACCCATCAGGCTGCATAACACCGATTGGAGGCAACGCCCGAAGAGCACAGCTCACCATCGCATCGGCAACCCTGTCGACAGCCTGCAGCCAGAGCGGTGAGGTCTACTGCCATGCATCAGGTCGTGAGGGCGCCCTGCATTACACGGTCAGCTTACTTCCACCAGCAGGCCGGCCCCTGTACACGGCAGGCGTGCCAAACACGAGCAGGAGACTCACGGTGGCAGGAGCTTTTGGTGTAAGATGGCACAGTGCCAGGAGGCGCCAGCAACGGCAGGGGGCCTGCTGCAAGCAGCGCCAACCTGGGTGTCATACGCAAAGTGGCGCAGCATGATCAGTCATGTTGTGATGTCGAGATGTCTCAAGAGGCCATGCGTGAAACGTGCAATGCATGCCTCGCTGGAGCGGCATGATTGTGGGCAGGCAGCTGCAGCTGTCGACGGCGCGCTGAGAGGTGGCGCCACCGGCACTCGCACAGCAGCACGGCAACCTGATGGCGGCCTTAGACGCGACAGCCACAGCACCTTGTGTGCTTGGTGACAAGCAGAACGCGCCAGACAGCCTCTTTTGGCGCAGCGCCTTCCACCTCGCGCCTCCTGGGGCCAGGCTGCAGCCGGCTATGCGGCCCACGCTTGCCGACACGATCTAGAGCAGGTGAGGGCCACCCCTGGCTCGCCCAAGTGCGCGTGTGGGCTGGTGGGGCGGGCGAACGCCCGTACTGGAGCCCAGGCCCGCTCTGGTGCCGATGGTAATGCGCTACAGGCTTGATCGATCACTGTCACCTGACGAGCACGCGGATGGCCTTGCGCTGTCTGCAGCCGCCGCCGCCGCCGCCCACCTGCCGCTCTCGTCTTCGGCCCCCCACCGCAGGGCCACCCTCCATGCCGTCGTCGACGGAGGAGCGGTTGCAGGCGCAGCTGTCGGCACTGGTGGGTGCTGCGGTGGACCGCGTGGTGCAGCAGCATGGGCTGCCAGCCGACCGCCTGCTGAGCCAGCTGCAGGCAGCACAGCTGGAGGCGAGCCAGTTGCGGCAGGCGCTGGCGGATGTGCAGGCTGTTGATGATGCGGAGCTGAAGCGCCTGTGGGGGCTCATCGGTGAGCGCATGGGCAGCTGGTGTTGGGTGCTGGGCCTGCAGCGGGATGCTGGACTGGGTCGCGTCGCTGTGCAGCTGCGTGCTTGCCTGCTCCTCCCTCCCCTGCTGGTTCTGTTTGCGCTCAGGCACTGCCAGCTCTCCGCACTGACCTACCCTGCAGTTGATCTGGAGAAGAAGTGCGCCCAGCTGCAGCAGGAGAATGCGCAGCTCCGTGCAGCACCCGCCGCTCTGCCAGCACCCGCCCCAGCAGCCGCACCGAGCCCCTCTGCAGAGCAGCAGCAGGAGTGGAAGCGCAAGCGGCTGCAGCAGCAGCTGGAAAGCGCCAAAGCGGAGGCAGCAGCAGCGCGCAGCAAGGCAAAGGAGCAGCTTGCTGAGTCGGCAGCTGCCCTGTCTGTTGCTGCGGAACAGCTGCAGAACCTGCAACAGCAGTTTGACCAGCAAACTGCCGAGCTTGCGGCAGTGCGGCAGCAGGCAGAGGAGGCAGCGGCTGCACGGGCGGCGGCAGAGCAGGCGCGGCAGCAGCTGGAGGAGCGAGCGGAGCAGCAAGCTGATGAGCTGGCTGCGGCGCAGCAGGAGGCAGCTCAGCTGCGAGCGCGGCAGGCGGCTGCCGCTGCCACGCTTGCGGCCTCGGCGCCGCCAGCAGAGGCAGCAGCTGGGGATGCCGCAGCAGCAGCCGAGGCACCAGTAGCAGGGCAGGTGGCAGGGGCAGGGGCAGCGGCACCTGCCGCTGCCGCTGTGGCCCACCTGCTGCACGACTTCAAGCAGCAGATAGAGGCCAGCCTGCGAGCCGAGCTGGCCAACATCTCGGCTGTGGTGCAGCAGCACAGTCAGATGCCACACGGTCACCGTTCGCTGTCCCCTTCGGTGGCACAGGCAGCACTGCCCGCCCGTGGCAGCCCCAAGGGGCAGCAGCACCAGCAGCAGCCGGGCCAGTCCCCTGCGGCTGTGCCTGGCGGAGCTAGCCGTGCACACTCCCCTCGCTCACCAGTCATTGTGGAGGTGAGCGATGGCGAGGGGGTGCCACCGCCTCAACCAGCGGCTGTAGCGCTACAACCGCAGCAGCCACAGCAGTCGCCGCAGCAGCCGGCATCGCAGCAGCAGCGACGGAAGCGAACGGCCGCATGGGATGTGAGGCCAGCTGACGGCGCTGTTGCCGGCAACGTTGGGGCGGCACCCAGTGCACAACAGAGTGGAGAGCCGCATGATGCGGTGGCGGCGGCACTGGCTGCTGCGCAGGCGCTTGCAGCCAAGCTCGCGGCCCATGTGGGCAACGGCCAGCAGGGAGGGGCAGCAGCATCCTTGGGCGCAGCAGCAGCGGCGGCACCAGCAGCAGCATCCTTGGGCGCAGCAGCAGAGGCAGCACCAGCAGCAACAGGAGGCGAGGCAGCACAGGCCGTGCTTCCTGCCGCGCAGCCCGCCGCACCGCCTGCGTCAGCAGCAGCTGCCCCCCAGTCGAAGCAGCGAGCGGCGCAACAGACGCCAGAGCAGCAAGCCGCAGTGCAGAGGGCGATTGCTGCAGCCCAGGCGCTGGCTGCAAAGATGACGGCGGAAGCGGACAGCAAGGCAGGCGCCGAGCCTGAGACAGCAGACGCAGCAGCCAAGGCAGCAGCTGAGCCAACAGACGCGGGACCGGCGGCAGCTGAGGCGGCAGGTGCAGCAGCGGTTCCAGCAGAGGCGGCAGGCGCAGCGGCAGAGGGGGCCAAGCCAGAAGACGAAGAGCTGCTGCTGCCACCAGGCTTTGGCAAGCCCAGCCCGCAGCAGGCCAGCCTGCCTCCCCCGCCACCGCAGTTGCAGCAGGCGCAGACAAAACTGCAGCCTGCAGCGCAGAAGCCAGAGCGGCAGCCATCTAGTGCGGAGGCTAAGCTGCAACAGCAGCCGGAGGGGCAGTCGAATGAGCCAGCAGCAAAGCAGCAGCAGAAGCAGCAGGCTGAGAGGCAGCCGTCCGAACCCAGGCAGCAACCACAGCAGGCTGAGCGGCAGCCGTCCGAACCCAAGCAGCAGCCAGTGCGCCAGTCCTCTCGGCTAGCAGCAAAGCAGCAGCAGCAGCAGCCCGTGCAGCCAGCACGGCAGCCATCTGGTCCCAAGCAGCAGCAGCAGCAGCAGCAGCAACCAGTGCAGCCAGATCGGCAGCCATCCGGTCCCAAGCAGCAGCAAGCAGCCGCGCCTGTGCCCCAGCAGCAGCCGGCGCGTGGGCATGCAATCAGGCCGGTCTCTGCTGCACCCAGCACTGCGGTTGAGGAAGGCGAGATTGCTGGAGAGGAGCTGCCGCCTTGGCTGGCCGTAGCGGTGTCCATTCGGCAGCGCCAACGCCAGCAGGCAGCTGCGGCGGCAGCAGGGCCTGGCAAGGCAGCAGCAGCAGGTGGCGGTGCGGGAGCGGCAGCAGCAGCAGGAGCAGGAGCAGCCCGTGCAGCAGCAGAGCCAGCGGCACAAGCTGCCGCGGCACAGGCAGCAGCTGGGGTGCAAGCGCCTGCGCCCAAACAGGCAGCGCAGCAGGCAGCTGCTGCACAGCAGCAGGGCCGGCAGGCTTCCCAGGAGAGAGACGCAGCGGGTGCAGCGGGTGTAGCAGGCGCAGCAGGCGCAGCGGAGGCCACGCCGCTGCAGCAGCGGCTGGAGCAGTGGCGCCAGGTGGCTGCTGCCCATGCAGACGATGAGCAGGGGAACCCGCCCAGCCAGCTGCCCTTCTCAGTGGGCCAAGGTAGGTCAAGTGTGTGCCAGGTCAGGGTGCGACTCTGCTGCTCAGCGCTGGCAAGGTGGCTTGTGTGGACGCGCCATTCGTGTTTGCCCAACTGCTTCCCTGGCTGTTTGCCACCCTGCAGATGCTGACCCTGCAGACATAGTAAAGCAAGCGGCTGCCGGCCAGCTGCCCTACTGCTGCCCGCCCTGCCGAGCCGGTGAGCTGTGTTTGGCCAGCTGCAACCTGCCAGAACTGAGAGCTTGCGTGCTTGGTCCATTGAAGGCCCAGCAGCTTGCTCGCCTTAGCACTCTCCTGCTGACACATTCTGTGGTTGTTCCTCACCGGACATCACCCTCACCGGACAGTGTTCGAGTCGGAGAGTGATTACCTTATGCACCAAGGCACGTCGGAACACCTGCTCAAGTGCCGCCAGCTGTTCACAAGTTACACAGGTGGGTACCGCAGTGAAAGCTGCCTCGATGGTGCCTGGCGTTGCGCAGCCTGCACACCTTGCTGCTGTAGCCTCTACCACTGCTGAGCTGCCGTTCCGCCATCCCTGCACTGGTGCAGTGTGCACTGGCGCAAGGCGCTGCTGCCTGCTCGCATGCACTTGCTGCGGCCGGCAGCTTGTTGTGCAGCTACCCTGCCCTGACCGCCTGCTCCCCTGCCTCCTGGATGGCCTTGGCATGTGCTTGCAGGCAACGAACTATCAACAGAGGGCTCGCTCCAGGTCATCAAGACGGGAGACAAGCCGGCGGTTCAGAAGGCCAAGGGCAACTATGCAGTGAGTGGCAGCTTGGAGCACACAATGTCATGCATGCAAGCCCTGCTGCTTCGAGCGGCCGCTGCTGGGCTGCCCACTCTTACCATGGGAGCAGAAGGGCTGGCTGTCTCCTTGGTGCGCATCTGCCTTGGGTGAGGGCAGCGGGAACGCTTGACACCGCTCTGCCTGCCTGTTAGCGAGCTTGGGTTCCAACTGCCCACTGCTGTGCAACTCAACCTGCGTGCAGTACTGCTGCCTGGCCTGCGGGAGGATGCTCAGTTTGAACAATTTCATGATGCACTCACTCAGGTGCAACCGTACAGCTTGCATGTTTCAGCCACGATTGTGCATGGCCTGTTGCCTTCGTGGTTACGCCAGCCCCCGCCCAGCGTGAGTCCGGTTGCGCTGCAAACTGCAGCCACCGCCGCCATGCTGCAGTCTTGCCCTCCTTCTCCTCAGACCGCCTGCTTTCTCATTGATCCCCTGTTGCAGCAAGTCGCACATGAACAAGGTGGCAGCGCAGCTGAAGGCCATTGCGGCGGGCAGCAAGCGGCAGAAGGTGGCTGGCAGCGGCGGCAAGCCTGCGGCAGCTTGAGCCAGCTGGCGGCATAGACCAATTGATGCCAGTGCCTGGTGGGAGCCCTTCCCGGTTGCTTTGCAAGCACTGTCGCAGTTTGCTATCATAGCAAATTGGGGCGCACACGGCTGCAGAGGTGTTACGCAACAACGCTGGAACTGAGCAAGCCATCAACTAAGCACCCGCCGCCGCCGCCGCCTGCCCTCCGGGCTGCTGCTGCTGCTGGGCAGCGCCCTCCTCCTGCAGCAGCTCTTCTGTGCAGCGCAGCAGTGTGGCCATCTCGCTGTCGCTGGGGCTGCCGCTGCCACGCCACCGCAGCCGCCCTTGTGTGTCTACTAGGAAGACATACCTGCAGCAGCAGGCAGAGTGAAATGCAGCACATAGGCCGCACAACTTCAGTGCACGTTGCATACAGCCAACAGGTATAGCGGGTGCATTGCACTGCACACCACAGCATGCAGGCCAGCGAGGCTAGTGCTAAACCAGAAAAGGAATCAGTACCCACCCCGTCAGCAGGTTGGTGAGGTGCAGCGCCTCCCGCAGCCCCTGCATGTCTCCAAAGTGGGTCAGGTGGCGGACCGGCAGCGCGTACTTGCCCGCGCTCGCCGCATTGCCGCGCAGCAGCAGCTGCTTGAAGGGCCACATGCTCATGACCTGGCAGGGAGGGGAGGCAGACGGCTGGGTTGCTATGGATGCAGACTGGCACATCCGCTGAGCAGGATGGTGCTTGCGCAAGCGCCAAGTGTGGCGCGAGCGAGGTCAGAGGCGAGTCATGGGAGGGCCGGCAGGCTTCGAAAGTTGCACGCGGCAGCTGATGGCAGGCAGGCCCAGATGCAACACCCAACAGCGCTGCAAAGCAGCAACACCCGTTGTTCACGGCAGAATTGCAAACACAGCAGCACATGGCTCACCATGCCCTCCACGATCGCCAGCTCGTACAGCGCCACGCCGCTCCGCCCCTGAAACTGCTGCGCAAACGGACCCGCCCACGCCTCCAGCATTGGCTGCGCGCCCGCCCGGAAGGCCACACACACCAGGCTGGCCGCGGTGGGCGGCTCTGCTGCTGCTGCTGCGCTGCTGCTGCTAGGGTTGCTGCTGGAGGCTGCTGCTGCGGGCGGGAAGATGGCTGGGCTGCCACTGGACAGCACAACATCCAATCGCGGGAATGCAGGGGCCTGCAGGCAGGCAGGGTGGTGGTGACACGTCACCAGATGCATCCCGATGAGCAATGCTATGCAGACCAACAGCACGGGCCGGCCTTGAAGCAGCAGCAGCAGCAGCAGCAGCAGCACCACCACCACCACCACCTGCCCTCAGCAACGAAACCCCTTGCCGCTGTGAAAGGCTGCAATGCACCCCACCCCAGCCCGTACTCACGTGCGCCGCTGGCGCCAGCTTCTCGGGCGCCATAAACACCTTGCCCTTGCTGTCGCGGAAGTCTCGGAAGTCGTCAAAGTAGCCGCGCTGCATCTCCTCCTGCACATCACAATGGGACAAGCGTTGTTGGCCTTGTGACGCGTACGCTAGGGGGGGCAAGCTCGCTTGCGGCTGGAGGGGCCGCGGCAGGGCAGCGGCGGCAGGGCACCAGGTGCTCTGCTTGCCTTCAGCTGGGCCCTGCGCCGTGCTTTCTCGTCCTTGTTCATCTGCAGGAGTGGGGGCGAGGCAGAGCGCACGCGTCAATCAGAAGTCGGGGCTGGGCCAGCAGGCAGCGGCATGCTGGACAGCAGCATGATGGTCATGGTAGCGAATCCCGGTGCATACGCCACACAGCGGGTGCAGCGCCCACCTGCGCCCGGGCCTTGCGCTTCTCCCGCTCCTCCTTGCTGAAGATCTGCATGGCGATTGAGGCAGGAGGCCCCAGCTGAGGAGTGCTCCAGCCCAACGGCGGCAGGCAGCAGGCAGCGGCGGCGGCGGGCGAACCCCAACTGCTGCGCCTCCAACCGCCGGTCTGGCGGCTGCAACATTGCAACCTACCTCGAACAGCTTCATGCCTCGCTCCTGCACGTGCGTGGAGGCCGCGAACGCCGCGGCTGGCAGCAGCTGGCGCGCCAGGGCGCCCTGGCGGGCAATCAGCGACAACATCGCAATACCTGTGACGGGCGGTTTATGTGAAGAAGGGCTAGAGCCGATGGAATTGACTGCGAGCGGCACCACCGCTGACTTTGCAGCGGGCTGCCCTCCCAGGGGTGGCTGCGGTCAATTGGGTGGTGGTGCGACGCGAGCGCTGGGCAGCGGTTTGCAAGCTCAGAAGGCCCATGCAGCCGGTGCCGACCGGCACAAAGTCCCTGAGAGGGCCTCGTTTGGCGTTTGACATCCTACTCCCGCAATCAGGCTCGCGTCGCAAGCGATTCGGAGCACCTTGCTTCTCCTCCGGCACACCACAGCGCGCCGCCGAGACTCGCCACTCACGCCACAGCCAGCTGCCGCCCGTCGACAGCCACCAAAGGCGACCTCATGGTCCAGGCAAGACAGCCGTGCATGGCAGCCGCGCAACAAGCAGCCGAGCGCCAGCACCGCCGCCGCCGCCCGCCGCTGCCGCACGCGCGGCGGCCAATACCGCCGGGCTTTATCAGCCCTTGCGCCCTTGCGCAGGACGGGCCGCTCGAGGAGGACGACCCGCTGCTACAATTCATAGAGCAGCTGCCCAAGGCGGAGCTGCACATTCATGTGGAGGGCACCCTGGAGCCAGGTGGGTGCGGCACACGTTTGCTTTTGCTGTGTGTGCAATGCCTGGCTCTCGGCCTTGCAGCAGGGGCCGCCGATGCAGCTTTGTTCGTGCAACGGTCAACACGGCAGTCTCTTTCAGTCTCGCTCTTGCTCCCTGTGGCGCATCAACAGAACTGATGATGGCGCTGGCGGCCCGCAACGGCGTGGCGCTCCCCTTTGCCGACGCTGCAGCGGCAGCAGCGGCACGAGAGCGTTTTGCCAGCCTGGATGTGAGCTGGGGCTTGCCGCCGATCATAACGCTTGGAAGCGTTGTCCTTGGACCTTGCTGCAGCTGCATTTTCGCCGGGCGCACGCTGCGTGCCTTGGTCTGCACTGCACACCGATGGCACGTCTCCACCTGCTGCACACCCTCTACAATAATCACATGCACACATTCATCCCCCTCACCTACTTTGCCCTCAGGACTTTCTAAACCTCTACTACGCCGGCACCTCAGTGCTGCTGGCCCGGCACGATTTCTACGAGCTGGCGGATTCCTACTTTGCACGCGCGGCGGCAGAGGGCGTGCGCCATGCTGAGCTGTTCTTCGACCCCCAGGCTCACACCGCCAGGTGGCTTTCGCCGCTGGGTGACAGTTATTCTGCTGTGCAGAGCGCTGCCCTGGCGTTCCGCATGCAGTGCTGTCCAGCGCTGCTGCCGCTCGCCCCTGCCTCTCCTGCATGCATGCTTGCAAGCAATTGAGCCTTTCTCTGCCACTTGTCTACCTCCCCCACTTGCCTCTCAGGGGCGTCCCTTGGTCGGAGTTCTTGCCGGGCCTGCAGCAAGCGGTGCTTGATGCGCCCGCCAAGCACGGGGTGACAGCCGGCCTCATCATGTGCTTCCTGCGGCACCTGGGACCGCAGGCAGCCGCTGACACACTGGAGCAGGTACCCATCGCAAACCGCTGGGATGTGGCTTGTGCCTGCTGGGGTTGCTGGAGCAGGTGCACGCCGCTCGGCTCGTGCTGCAGCGGTGCATGTCCAGCGTTCAGCCGATGGCCTGGGTGGACAAGCCCCAGCCATCCAGCGCTGCGTTACCCTGGCGGGAAACGTGGCCACTCTATGGCTGCCCTTGCACAACGCTCCGGAACCCCAGCTGCCCCCCGCCCGCAGGCGCTGCCCTACCGAGATGCCATCTGCGGAGTGGGCCTGGACTCTTCAGAGGTTGGGTTCCCGCCCGCCCTATTTACGGGCGTGTTCAAGCGGGCGGCAGAGCTGGGCTGGCACCGCGTGGCGCACGCAGGTGAGAGCCTGGCTTTTGCTGCATGCGCACGCCTTGTGTGCCGTTGTTACATCCGCACGCTTTGTGTGCCTTGCTGTCCAGGCAAGCTCATGCCTGCAGCCGCCACAAGCAATGCAGGCAGACGCCGCTCACTCTGTGCTGTCCGGACGGTGGATCCACCTGCCTGCCCGGTGCAGGCGAGGAAGCGGGTCCTGAGTACATCCGGTCAGCCCTCGAGGACCTGGGAGCTGAGCGAATTGACCATGGCATCCACTGCCTGGACGACCGGCAGGCAAGCAATGCTGCCATGCTGGATGGCTAGCTGCTGTGCATCCCGTGCGACTGCTGCTGCTGCCTGCTGCGGCCCCTGCCGCCGTCTGCGGGCTGTGAGCGAGCCATGCCCTGTTGACGCCGACTTGCCCCAGGCTTACACACTGGCCTGCCTTGATGCCCCATGCAGCTGGTGGCCCAGCTGGAGGCGAATGGCGGGCCCGCGCTCACGCTCTGCCCGCTGAGCAACCTGCGGCTGCAGGTGTGTGGCCCGCTTCTCTGCTCACTGGGCATTGACCCATGCAGCCTTGTGGCAACCTCAGATCCAGCAACTGCCACCTGCCGCCGCATGCCTCTGGATCACTTTCTGGCCTGCCATTAGCGTCTTCACCGGAGCCACCGTCTGCTGCGCAGGTGTACTCTGGCTGCTTGGAGGGCAAGCTGCGGCAGCTGGTGTGCGGAACGCGCATGCCGGTCACAGTGAATAGTGACGACCCGGTGGGTTGCTGGTGTGCGGAGGGAGGCAGCTGAAGAAGAACAGGTCGCCCGCTGTGCGCAGCTTTGTGCCCAGCAAGCATGCCCACTCTGCCCAGCGCCTTCGCTCACCAATCGCCCCCCCTCCGTACCGTTGCCCTGCTCCACCTCAGGCCTACTTTGGAGGCTATGTGTGCACCAACTACGCTTACCTAGCTCGAGTGGCGGGCTTGAGCGCCCCTCAGCTGGCAGAGCTGGCAGCCAACAGCTTCCAGGCCAGCTTTCTGCTGGATGCAGCAGCCAAGGAGCGCCACTGCGCTGATGTGGCGGCGGCGCTGCGCGAGTGGCAAGCAACCCACAGTGAGGGTGGCTTGAGCCAAGGGAAAGCTGCACCGCAAGCTGGCGAGGCGGCCGCTGCTGCCGCTGCCGCAGCACTGTGAAGTCTGAGTTCCGTTCTGCGCAGGTTGCCGCCCAGATTTTGTGTTGTTTGCTGCAGCAGCTGCGGCCACATTACCACTGCTCGGCTGCTTGTGCCTGCCAACCTCCCAACTGCCTCTGAACTGACCCACCTGGTCCGACTATGACGCACCACTCCGTCATGTGTTTGATGCCTCCTGATTGTTTGGTGCAGCGCAGCGCTAAACGCCTTTCCTCTTCCGGCCTTGCCATGCAATTGATGCCACCGTTCGCCTGTGCTCCTTCACACGCAGCCTCACGGAAACACCTGTCATGAAATCCCCCACCCAGCTCGGTTCCCCTTTCATTGCTCTGCTTGACATGTATACTTGTGCAAACCACCCCCAGCCCCCAATCTGGGTGCCTTGCGGCTGCTTGATCTACTGAGCCGCTGGGATGGGCAGCTGCCGCGCCGCTCCCCCGAGGGGCACGAGGCGGCCCAACCTATCACCTCCGGGTCGGGCCCCCACAACCTCGCCTCTTTGTCCAGTATGTTGACGCTATGGAAGGCTCTCCCAACAACTTTGGAGCTCCCCGCGCATGCTCAAAGAGAAATGCATGTGCAGTGGTGTGTAACATGCGCATGCGGGGAAAGAAGAAGAACAGGCATCCACCATCGGCCCTTAAAGCGGGTATTGTGCGATTACCCTCTCGCCCCCTCTCTATTAAATCGCAAATGGCCTCCAAACCACCGCCCCGCGGCCTGCCATCCGTGCCTGAGGGCGCCGCGCTCGATGGTTGGCTGCTTGATACCCGCGCCTGGCAAGCCAAGCGGATTCTTCATGCGCCGCCTCTCTCCGCTGAGCAGCGTTGCATGCTGGCAGGCGGCCTCGTGAGTGGCCCAGTCAGCGAAGCCTATCGTCATGCCCCCAACTGAGTGCGGGCTCCATGCAGGCATGAGCCATGACGGCGCGCAGCGCGCCAAGTGCCCCAACTGCAAGCACACCCAAGTGTGCACCACAAGCGCTCTGCTGCCCGCTCGGCGCTGGGCCCTATTGTGCTATGGACGGACGCAGCGCAGCAAGCTGCCTGCATTGGGTTAGTAGCCCGGACATGAGACAATCGGCAGCTTTAGCTTGCTGGCCATGCAATGTCTGCCAGTGCAGCAGCTTGCAGCATCTAACCAAACACTGCACACCCCTGCTTCCGCTTGCAGAGGCAGATGAGCCCTCCACCTCGGAGCAGGGTGCAGGAGGCAAGCGCTGCCCGCGCTGCCAGACGGCTCTGCAGCTGATCGAAGGTGTGTGGCACAGCCCGTCGGGTGCAGTCAGCCGACTGGGAAGACCTTGGCCTGAGCAACACGGCACCCGCGGGACGTCGGCATGGGCCCGTGCTCTGAAGAAGGCAGCCTGCATGGGTCCATCGCACCAGACAGCCCTCCGACTCACCTCACGTTTCCCTGTCACCCTGCAACAGACGGGTCCGCGGACGCAGAGATGGCCTCAGGCTAGGGCAGCGTGGTGCGCCGTCTGGGCTGCAGCGGCTGCAGCGAGCTGTGGTTGCATGCAAGCGGCCGGCAAGTAGAGCGTCCCGGCGATGCAGGGCATGTGTGTTGCCTGCGGTGCGGTACTTCACTGTAGCGGACGCAAGTTTTTCCCTTGCCGCTGTGGCATCAGTGCAAAAGAGCGTAATGGCGACACACATGCATGCCCGTCTCTGCTGCCCACGAAGAGATGCTCCCTGTAAACATGAGGCCGTATCAATGGCTCACAGCCGCCTGACAGAGCATGTCGGGGCACTGGTACAAGAGCGACTAAATCTTGGGACCCTCGGGTGCGCCGCGGTGGGGGCCCAGCCAGCTGGGGCAGTGCAGCAGCGGGGGGGCGTTCCAACATGCACCCACCAGCGGCCAGCACTGCGTGCAACTCTCTGACACGCCCGTGCTCACTCCGCCAGGTGTGCCAGCTGCCCATCTCAACAGGCCCCTGCGCTGCTGGATCAGCTGCTCATCAAGTAGCACTGCCCAGGCTTTGGTGCGCGCTGGCAGGTGGTGCAGGCGGCGGCGCATGCGCTGGCGGCAGCTGGCTTGGCGGCGAATCTCAAGCGCATGCCTTATGCTTGCGTCGATCAAACTCATCACCAATCTTCCCAGCGCCCCAGCAGCCGTGGATCGCCGAGCGCAGACAACTCGTGTTGCTGACCGTGTGCCAGCAACCCAAACAGCGGCTGTACCCGACTCCGCGACTCCTGATCGCCGCGAGGGAGGCCGCCGATCGCTATGCAGGCGGCTTTCCAGGCCCGCCTCCCGGCGGGGCCCCGCCGCCCCGCCTTCGCCCGCCCTGTGACCTGTCGGGCAAGCCCCGGCCGCCGGGTAAGCACGCAGCGGGCGGCAGGTCCATGGCGAGCCCCTAGGGCGGCGGCGCCGGCGCCCTCGGCGGCCGCAGCTGCGGAACCCTTGCGGCTCACGACATGTGCCGCTTCATTTTGCAGGTGCGGCGGTCGGCCACGCCATCCTCCGCCAAGCCGGAGCCTGCAGCGCAGCCGCCCGCCGCCGTGGCCAACAATGGCGCAGGGTCGGCGCCCGATGACGCAGCCAAGGTGGCACCGCCGGCGCCAGCACCCGCCAAGCCCGCCGAGGCCGCGCAGCAGGCCAGTAGCGACCTCGCGGAGCTGAAGCGGGTGCTGGCCACTGCTGTGGCGGCCCAGGAGCAGTACAGTCAGTACAGCCAGGAGCAGGTGGGTGCTGTGTTTGGAATGAGCCGCCAGGTTGGTTGATTTGGTGGTAGATGCTGTGTTCGGAATGAGCCGCCAGGTTGGATTTGGTGTGGATGCTGTGGCATGGGCGGGTTTGTGCCATGCATGGATTGGGCAAGGAGCGGCAGGCATTTGTGGGGCCTGGCAAGTGCAGCAGGCCAGTGCTGGCACTGCCTCCCCCCCTTGCCGCTCGCCCATGCATCATGCCCGGCACCCGCCTCCCGGCAACGCGTTGCGCCGCAGCCGGTCTGAACTTCTCGGCAGTCGACTCTGGCACGTCCTGCCCCTCCATTGAACCCAAACAAACAAACAACAGGTGGATCAGATATTCTACGCTGCAGCCCTGGCGGCCAACCAGGCGCGCCTGCCCCTTGCCAAGATGGCAGTGACCGAGACGCGCATGGGCGTGGTGGAGGACAAGGTCATCAAGGCAAGCAGCTTTGGTTGCTTTCTGGTTGCTGGCAGTGTCAGCTGTGCATGGCTGGCCGGGTCGATTGCTCGTTGCGCGATCTACATTGCTGGGTGGAGGCCGAAGCCTGGTGGACCTGGTAGTTGCAAAGCGTGAGCTAGCCTGGCCAGTGCACTCACGCCCCCACCTCCTTTGGTGACCTGCCCTCCGCAGAACCACTTTGCCAGCGAATACATCTACCACAAGGTGCGCTGGCGGTGTCCCAGCTCCTGGTGCAAGCAGCCAGCAGTTGCCTTGCAAGGCCTCTCTTCCTGCCCGCCCGTTCACCTCGCGCTCTTTCACCTTTTGATCCCTCACAACCGCTGGCTTCCTTGGCTGCCCATTGCAGTACAAGGATGAGAAGACCTGCGGCGTGATCGAGGCAAGGCAGGGGCGATCCATGCAACCACGATGAAGCACTTGCAAACTGGCTGCTGCCGGGTCGCTCGCACGGCCCATCCCGCGTTCTTGACCCACTGAGTAGCGAGCCGTTCACATTTGCATTGGCATGCTGCTGGCTGCCTTCCGCATGCCCACCCCGCTGCATCCCGTGCCCTTCCCAACCCCCGCAGGAGGACCCGGCGGGCGGCGTGACCAAGGTTGCGGAGCCTGTGGGAGTGGTGGCAGGCATCGTGCCAACCACGGTGAGTGGGGTGGGTTGGTGGAAGTGCGGTTCACAGACTGCCGGCGGCAGCTGCACGCTGGCCATGATGCGTTGCGCACACCTGCATGCCGTGCGGCGCCCTGGTCGCAGGACGCTTTTGAGCCTGCAAGCCGTGCATGCTGTTTGAAAGGTCAACTTATGGGACTTCCTCCACCTGGCTGCAGAACCCCACCTCCACAGCCATCTTCAAGGCGCTGCTGTCCCTCAAGACGCGCAACGCGCTGGTGCGCTGAGCTGGCACCCCCGCACAGTGCGATGCCTTGCCTGGCATTTTCCTGCTGTTGTGTATGCCTTGCACAAGGGATGTGAAAAGTTGTGCATGCCTGCTGATCGTTTCATCTGCCCACCGGCCCACATGCGCAGGTGCTGTGCCCGCACCCGCGCGCCAAGAAGTGCACCATCGAGGCGGCCCGCATCGTGCGCGACGCAGCAGTGGCGGCCGGCGCCCCTCCCGGTGGGTGAAGGTCGGCTGAGGGGTGCTTTTGCTGCCTTTTGGTGTTGCGCCCGCGCAGGCATTGCTGTGCGGTGAATGATTGCAGCAGCTGTCCCAGCCCCTGAGCGAGCGTGATGCATGCACGCCCCGACCAATGTGCAGGCATCATCTCGTGGATTGAGGAGCCATCCATGCTGGTGTCCCAGGCGCTGATGAGCGCCCCCGAGATTTCCCTCATCCTGGCCACCGGCGGCCCCCAGATGGTGAGCGCTGGGCGCCGCATGGCGGCCGCTGGGGGCGGTGGTTACCTGCCGCTTACTCGCAGCCAGGCCACCCACCCCTTCGGCATGAATGCACACTGCTGTCATTGCTGTATTGCCTCAAGTAACCCTCTCGAATTTGCAGGTGCGCGCCGCCTACTCCTCGGGCAACCCCGCTCTGGGTGTGGGTGCTGGCAACACGCCCGCGGTGATTGACGAGACCGCCGACATCCGCATGGCCGTGTCCTCCATCCTCGTCTCCAAGGTGAGCTTTCCTGGTGGTTGCTGTTTTTTTGTGTTTGAGCAGCGTGCACGTGTGTGGACGTGTGCTGTGCTGGATCTTGGTCTCCAAGATCCATCCTTTCTTGGGCAGTGCTGTGCACCTTGTGTCTGTTGCTTACCTCGTCTGGAACCAGGTACCGTCCGCCCCTCTCCCGTCTGCTGACCGACCCGTTCACCCTGCCCTGCTGCCCCTTGCCCGCAGACCTTTGACAATGGAGTCATCTGTGCCTCGGAGCAGTCTGTGGTGGTGGTGGACCAGGTGGGGAGGGCCGAGTGGCATGGTTGTGGTTCCATCAGGGTTGGCTGCGTGTTGATTGGCAGTGGTTGATTGATGGAATACGTGGCTCATGGGCGGCATTCTGGTTGATGGTTGAGGGGGAG
>VIYQ01003446.1:0-27578 GCA_009928355.1 Chlorella sp. CH2018 | reverse complement strand
CCCCCTTACCCACCTCAGGCCAACCCACCCAAGCTTCCCCACCTGAAGGCCCGCATGCGCAGCGCCACTGCCACCAGCAGCAGCATTTTGAGGCGCAGCAGGCGCTCCAGCTGGGCGGAGGCTGCCTCGGTGGGGCCTCCCGGCTCGGGGGGCGGCGGCAGGCGGAAGCCCGCCCAGCGAGCAAAGTCGAGGGCATCGGGAGACAGGTGGAGCAGCAGGTCCTGCAAAGGTGGGAGAGGAGGGGCCACATTGGTGAGTCATGTGAGGCAGGAAGATGGCGACATGCGGTGCGCAAAGCATGGCTGCGGCTGCTGCCATTGGCGACGGCCAGAGTGCAGACTACAATGTGCAACCACACCTGGATGTATGGCACGCACAGGGCCGTCTGGGCAAGGATCCACAGAATGGCCGTCGCTGCAGTCGCCGTCAGGCCGGCATGCAGCAGGGGCTGCCTGCGGGTGGCACCAGCTCGTGGCGCCCCCAGGGAGGGTGCCAACAGCACCACTCCTGCAAGCAGCAGCAGCCCCGCTGCACCCGCCTGCTGCATGGCTGCTGCAAAAGCGGCCAGCGCCACAGCCTTGCTGCCGTGCAGCAGGAGCAGGCGCTTGGCCAGTGCCCTCAAGCCCAGCTGCTCGTGCAGCCTGCAGCGCAGGTTGAGAAGAGGACGGCTTGTGACACGGCAATGTAGGTGCAGCAGGATGCGCCACATTTAGCCAACACGAGGGATTCTACAGCCACACACCGCCGTGACACTTGCCTGCGGGCGGCCTGGACCTCGGGGGTAAGCGCGTCCTCCTGCAGCTGCCTGTGCAGCATACCCAGGCAGAAAGCGGGGCGCAGCAGGGCTAGCAGGGCCAGCAGGGCCAGCGGGCGCAGCAGGAGGACAGCCAGCTCCAGCCCCTGGGCTTGGTGGCTCAGCCCCACCACTGACTGCACAAAATCCAGCACACCCTCCGGCAGAGGGATCCAGCCAGCCGCGTCTGCCGCAGCGACTGCCGGCAGCAGCGCCTGGGCAGCAAAGTCGGCAGCTGCAAAGGCAGCCAGGAGCAGCAGCGGGGCCCAGCGCCCCGCCGGCGAGTGCCGCAGGGACACGCGCTGCCCGCCTGTAGGGAACAGCGAAATGCAGCAGGGCGTGTTGGTTGGCCATGGCACCAGGCTAAGGCACAGCCAGACAGCCAGACAGCACCAGGCAGGTTACTGCACCACGCACCTAGGCGCTGCACCAGGCCCTGCATCGCAGCTTGCAGCACGCTGCTGCCGCCGTCCTGCTCCTGCCAGCGGCCGGGCAGGGGCTGGTACACGAAGGCCAGGGCCAGCACCAGGAGCCAGGCCAGGCTGAGCAGCGAGATGGGGCAGTCAAACAGCACCAGTAGGTAGCCCTGCAGGGTAGGGCAGCGCCACATGTGCTGGATTGAGAGGCAGCCACGCAGGCAGGTAGCCAGCCATGCACTGCATGCTTGCAAGGCGGGTGTTACCGGCTGAAGTTGCAAGCTCCCTGGCAACAAGCTTCTGCGCACCAGTGCAGCCAGCAGGGTGGGGCCAAAGGCCACCGCCAGCCGGGAGGCGTAGATGAGCCCCGGTGAGTGCCACGTTTGCACGCCACCAACCGAGCTGCAACGGTGTGGCAGGCGTGACCGCAGCTTGTTTTGCACCACATAAGGAAGGAGCAATCCGACCAGCCTGGGCCACATGCTTGGCACGACCCAGCATCCTTGCCACACACGCCCAAGTCTCAGCCCCGACTTGCCTCAGGTAGGCCTGCTCCCTCGCCAGGCGGTGCACAGCTGTGTCCACCGCACTGTGCAGCGAGGCCAGCAGCAGCAGGCCCAGCAGGGGCAGCATGCCCAGTGGCACGCTGGGGCGCCACAGCCCAACAAGGCTCAGCAGCTGCTGTTGGTCGGCAGGCTGAAGCACGTCGTCTGTGCCGGGCAGCCCGCCGACGTAAGCTGCAAACGCAGCCAGCAGGTGGAGGCTGCAGACAACGGCGACAAGGGGTTGGGTGGATGTTCACGCATACACAAGCTCTGGTGGTTGGTGGCAGCAGCCACCGGCCCCCAGTGTCTCGCTGCTGTGCCAACTTGCCTGCAGTACAATCGCAGCCCGGCCCAGCTCCTGCTGCCTAGGATTGCTTCAGAGAACAGTGGCTTGAGCCGCAGCGTGTGTGCAGCAAGGACCGCCAGCAGGCCTGCAACGTGATGTTTGCATATTATCAGTAAGCTGGGCATGGCATGGCCAAAAGCATGCTGGGCCAAAAGCATGCTGGGCCAGTCAGTGCACAACGCCTCAGCACCTCACCTGCTAGGTAGGCGCCATGCAGCACATCGTAGCACAGCGATCCAACCACAAACACCACTGCTGGTACTGCTGCCAGGCCGGTGTACCACAGCGCGCCCAGCAGCAGCGCCCAAGCCAGCAGCCAGGGCGCCGCTGCCGCTTCTGTGCCTGGCGCATGCGCTGCCGTAGGCGACGCTGGTGTGCTGCTGCTGCCCTGCAGGCGAGCGAGCCTGGCCAGCAGGGCTTGCAGGCGCGGCGGCATCTGGTGCTGGCCACTGCTGCTCCCACGACTCCCAGCCAGCGCCGCAGTGGCTGCTGCCGCAGTCAGCATGCCCAGCAGCGGCCATGGGGTGGCCGATGCCTGCAGGCCAGCCGCCTGCGCGGCGTCTGGTATGCGGGCCACATGGGCTGTTATGGAGGCTGCGTAGCAGCTCAGCTGCCACACCTGCAGTATATCAGCGCGGACGGCTGTTGGGAAAGCTGGTAGCAATGCCATTGGCATTTGAAAAGCACCAGGCAGGAACACTGGTCATCCCACCTCCCCGCAACTTACCAGCAGCGCAGCCGTTAGCACTCGGCTGCAGCGCCGCAGCCCGCTGGCAGCCGGCCTGGCCAGCAGGGCACCCAGGCCCCACAGCAGCAGGGCACCCGACAGCAGAGAGGGGCGGATGAGCGCTGTGCCGCACAGCACTGCAGCCACCACTGCTGGCTCTCGGCCCAATGCCTCTGCTGTGTCCAGCAGCAGCAGGTAGAGCAGCTGGGGCAGCGTGAGTGCCGGCATGGCCAATCTCGTTAGAGATGCGGGTGTGGGTACCTGCTGCTGTGCCTGCTGCGCCTGCTGGTCATGCTGCAGGAGAGGCGCTCGCTCGCTGCTGGGCCACGGTGTGCGGCTTGCCAGCCCCGGTGGCCTGCCGCTGCCATTGCCTCCAGCCAGGCGGAAGGACAGCAGCGGCAGCAGCACCAGCATCGCGGCCAGCTGGACGGCAGCGGGCAGCAGCTGCTGCCACGTGGCGGCCGGGTCAGCAAAGCTGGTCAGGCCCAGCACGCGCGCCCAGGCCAGCAGCAGCGGCCAGCGCGTGGGTGCGGCCTGCCACAAGTACACAGCCGCGACTGCCAGGGTGGTGTACAGCTTGAGGAGCGGCAGCCGGGAGACGCCACTGCTGCTGGCTGCGCCGCCTGACCAGCGCCACAGCGCAGCCGCCACCGCCAGCATGTACGGCGCAGCGAGCAGGGAGGGCTGCGCCACAGCTGCCGCCAGCAGAGCGGCGGCTGCTGCCCAGGCAGAAGCGGCAGGCATGGTGCCGCTGCGGGGGCGGCCGCGAGGTGCGGCCCCCACCGCCTGCAGCTCCACACCCTCGGCTGCCAGGCGCTGCTGCCGGCTGTCGGCATCGCGCGCCGCCTGCACCTGCGCTGCCGCCGCCATGAGCACCAGCAGCAGCGGCACCACGGCCTATCGGGGTGGGAACAAGGATGGGGTGGGGTGGAGGCGTCCGCACATTGCTCGGTTACTGTCGTAGGCGCAGATTGCAACGATCAAAGCAGCAGCCAAGCTCACCAGCAGCACGTCTGCTGTGCCACGGGGCACAGGGAACCCCAGCAGGCGCAGGACGGGCGCCACCGCCGCCAGGCCCGGCGCTCCCAGCAGGAAGGCAGCCTGCATGGAGATGGCGGGTGAAGGAACGCTGGCTGTACGTGTGCGCTGTAGGCTGTAAGTTGCAGTTCAATGAGAAATGCCAATCCACGGAGGACCTCGCCTGCAAGAATAGCTGCACCAGCAGGCACAGCGCAGAGAGTCCGCTGACAGTGGCCCACAGCCGCTTGGCGCCGGCACCGCCTCGGGCCGTCGCTGGTGCGCAGCTGGCCGCCCATGTCAGAAAGGCGGTGAGGTAGAGCAGGCCCACGCCCAGGGAGACGTTGGTCCAGGCGACCAGCAGCAGGGTGAGGGCGGCCAGCAGGCCGCTGGGCGGTGCGGCAGCAGGGTGCGTGGCTGCTCGGGTGGCGGGTCCGGCGTGCTGATAGACTGCTGGCCTCATGACGACTGCTGGGAGGAGGGCATGTGGTGTTGGGGGTTCAGTGGGAACCTGGAGAGGGAGCGGGTGCCCTGTGGGGAGCGTCGCGGCGGCGGCAGCGGCGGCGGCGGCGGCGGCGGAGTCTGTGTGGAGCCGAACAGCGGGTGCAGTGTCTGATCAGCCTCATCGGACCTTGCTACAGCGTGGGTCTTGCCGTGGGTTCCACCGAGGGCTTATAGCGTCTGCCCCGAGTGCCAGCTGCCCAACGGCGGGCACTTCCACCAAAGCCGCATGCTGAATGAACTCGATACGAGGTACGATCGCATGAGCAGCACTGTGTCGGGGGGAATAAGTGACAAGGGCTTTGCTCCTTGAAATGCGCCCCATGCCGCCTTGGGGCTGGAGCCCTGCATGCATGCACTGTGTTATATGCGCGGCCCGTTACATCGTTTCGTTTCCAAGACAGCGCGCCGGAGGCATAAGCCAGCGAGTGCCATACCGGCGCCGCTCACAGAGGCGCCTGCGGCGCCTGGGAACTTGACAGTGCCAATAATTGATTGCTGCTGACTAGAGCCATGTTGCAACCGGGCACTATCGTTGAGCTGGTGCTGCCCGAGCGCACGGTGAGCGCCGCCAGGCCGCTTGCGGGGCGTCCTGCTTATGCAGACCGACAGCTACTGCCGTGAATTATATTGTGCACGTGCGAGAGCCGCCGCCGCTCACTGCACCTCACCGCCGCCGCCGCCGCCGCCTGCGCAGGAGCCATGCCGCTGCCGCGTGCTCAGCTGCAGCTCCACCATGGTCAGCGTGCGGCTGCAGGAGCTGGGCAACGAGGTGGGCCGGCTGCTTATGCACTTGCTGGCTCGCATGCCTGGCCCGCTCACTGCATTCGCGCCCACTGCCTAGCCCAGCCTGCAGCTTGCCGCCTGCTCCTAAACTTCCCCCGGCATTTGCTGCTCCCGAACCTGCAGAATGTGCACCGCGTCAGCCTGAAGAAGCTGCCCTACACCGTGGTGACTGAGGCAGACGATGCTGCCGCAGCAGAGCAGCAGCCTGGGGCCGCCGACGGGCCGGCGGACCAGCAGCAGCAGCAGGACTCCGATGCAGAAGGCGGCAGCGGCAGCGAGGGCGAGGATGATGCAGAGGAGGGCGAGGATGCAGAGGAGCAGCAGCAGCAGCAGGGCGGAGAGCCCGACCTGCAGTCGCCAGGCGGCAGCGGCAGCGATGATGACGGCAGTGGCAGCGAGGGTGAGCAAGAGGAGCCGGATGAAGAGGACCCCGCTGCCGCGCTAGATGCCTTCTCAGCCGGCACGGCGGCAGCGGTGGAGGCATTCGCGGCGGCGGTGGAGTCCGACCCTGGCGCCTTCCTGCAGCCCGCCCCCGAGCTGGCATCCCTGGCCAAGTCCGCGGCCAAAGCACTGTACGATTACCAGGCAGCAGTGGACAACAGCGCAGCAGCAGCAGGCACAGCAGCAGCGGCAGCCGGCCCGGGCGCCCTGCCGGAGCTGTACATCGAGGGCTTCGATGCGGAGCAGATCTGGCTGCAGCTGGAGCTGGCGGCGGGGCCGGCGCTGAAGCGCGCCCGCAAGCTGCTGCGCAAGGTGGGCCAGGAGCCGCAGCTGCTGACGCCGGAGACGGAAGAGGCCATCGATGGTGAGTGCTGCTGCAGGGGTGGGGTATGATGCTGGGTAGCTGGGCAGGTGTTGGGCGGGGTGACGTGGGGCAGCATGGTGGGGTGAAATGAGCACACACACACCAGCAAGGCACAACTGCTCAGCTGCCTCCTGCAAGCCTGCCTCGCCTACCCAGCCCTGCTGCCCTTCTCTGGGCTGCCTCCTGCATGCCTGCCTCACCTACCCAGCCCTGCTGCCCTTCTCTGGAACTCGCAGACCTGCTGGAAGGCGCGGCCGGCGGCTCGGAGGACGACCTGTCTGAGGACGACCTGTCTGCTTCAGAAGACGAAGAGGAGGGCGGCAGCGAGGGCAGCGATGACGACGAGGGCGCTGACCTGGTGGCTGGCAGCCTGGAGGACCTCGATTACGATGCCCTGCTGGCAGCAGGCGCAGCGCAGCAGCGTAAGCGTGCAGCAGCAGCGACAGCGTCAGACAGCGAGGAGGACGAGGAGGAGGCTGCGGCGGCGAAGCGGCCCAAGCTGAGCGGGCGGGCGGCGGCGGAGCGGGCCAAAGTGGAGGACGAGCACTTCAAGCTGGGTGAGTCAATAGATAGGCCGTTGTAGTGGGAAGCTGCTGCTTTGGCAGCAGTGATGGGGAGCGGTAAGAGATTCGAGAGGGGGAGAGAGCTGCGGCACCGCTTCAGCCTGCAGTTCTGGCGTTTCTGCCCTGGCACTCGACCTCATGTATTTGCTTTTCCTCCTGCCGCAGACGAGATGGAGGCGTTTGTGCAGCAGGCGGAGCGCGAGGCGGCGGGTCTGGAGGATGAGGATGAGGAGGGCCCTGCCGGCAGCGACGAGGAGGGTGAGCACCGCTGTGTGTGGCTGCCTGGGTGGGCGGCCCTGCGCCATGCCGGTGCACTTGAGAGCAGCCTGCAGCCGCCTGTGCTTGCTAACTCACTGCTGTGCTGAAGCGGCTGCACCCTGCCCTGCCCATGCAACCCTCATATAGAGGCGGCGCTTGAGGCGCTGCTTGAGAAGGCCACCACCGTCAGCGCGCGGGACAAGAAGAAGGCCAAGAAGGCGCGGCGCAAGCGGGCCACCGCATGTGAGTAGGAGGGGGCGCTGGTGCTGGTGCTGTTGGTGAAGGCTCTCGTCACTTACGTAGGTTGTGCTGGGCATGCATCTGAAGCACAAGGAGCGCGGCGTCAGGACTTCCTTACCTGCTCAGCTTGCCTGGCCGCTCAAAAACACCGCGCCTGCTCCTGCTCCTGCAGTCGGGGACGCTGACCTGGGGGACGAGAGTGACGAGGATGACGGCAACCCCGAGAACGCGGGCAAGACAGCCATGTTTGAGGACTTCTTTGGGCCGCGCACAGGTGGGGAGCTGCCTTTGTCCGCTCATCTAGCGCTGCTGCAGCTGCTGTGTATGAGTGCAGGGTGTCTCGATGGCATCCGGCCGCCTGCCTGGGAGTGCCGCCGCTGTTGAGCAAGTGTGCTGCCTCAGGCTGCCTTGACCCGGCCTGGACCGCATGACCTTGTGGCGCAGGGGGGCGGCAGGGGGCCGCGCAGGTCACCGCTGGCGGCGGCCGGCGGCAGCAGCTAGATGCCTTTGAGGATGCAGAGGAGGAGGAGGAGGAGGAGGAGGGCTTTGAGGGTGAGCAGAGCAGGGCCTGCTGTGCAGCTTGACAGCCATGTTGGTGCTGCCCTTGTGTTCCACCTCCTAAGCTGCGTTGCACTGCACTGCGCACTCACCCCGTGCACATCAATCACTACTCCCGGTGCCCGCAGATGACCTGCTGTCGGACGACATGCTCTCAGGAGAGGAGGAGGAGGGGCAGGAGGGGCAGCGGCAGCGCGGCGGCAAGCCTGATGACGAGGACGGCTTTAGCGACGAGGAGGAGGAGGAAGAGGAGGAGGATGCGTTTGCGGGCGAGGCGGCGGGCTGGGGGCGGCAGCGCAACCTGCTGGCTGGGAGCGATGAGGAGGATGAGGAGGAGGATGAGGAGCTGGCGCCCTCGGCGCACGAGCGGCGGCAGCAGCGCATGGCTGAGAAGATCAGGTGGGGGGCTAGGGGCTGAGGGTGTGGTTGTTTTGAAGGCTGAAGAGTGGAGGTATGGGGCCATGGATGGGGGAGCTGGAGTTGGTAAGGGATGAGCAGCATACAGCAGTGTGAGCACCCGCCCCTGCCTGGCCCTCCCCCTGTGCTGCAGGCGGCTGGAGGCGGCGGCCATGGGAGAGAAGGACTGGTTCATGCAGGGAGAGGTGGACGCAGGTGCGCCTGCGAGGGGTATGGCTGCACAGGCTGCTGCCCCCTAGCCTCCATTCGGCAGCTGGTCAGGCATGTCCTGCTTGTGCGTGCATGGCTTGGGACGTTGCCCCAAACTTTGGTCCATCCACGCCGGCCCACCAACCCCATGCTCCCCCTCCTGTCTCATCGCTTGCAGCCGAGCGCCCCAAGAACTCGGCCCTGGAGGTGGACCTCGACTTTGAGACCACCGTCAAGCCGCCGCCGCAGGTGCGCAGACACAGTTGTTTGGCTGGCGACACGTTCATGCCTGCTGCATTGCTGCCGCAGCAACGCAGCCTTCCGGCCCCCACCTTCACCACAAGCCAGGCCACTTCCACTCTCCTGTTACGTACCAACACCACCGCGTCTGGTGTCCCCCTCGCAGCCCACCGAGGAGATGACGCGCAGCCTGGACGAGCTGATCAAGGGCCGCATCGCAGAGGGGCAGTTTGACGACGTGGTGCGCCTGGTGGCGCCGCCCCCCGAGGTCAAGAAGGCCACCATTGAGCTGGATGACTCCAAGCCGCAGCAGGGCCTGGGAGAGCTGTACGAGGCCGACTACGTGCGCGCGGTGTCTGGGGCCGCGGATGACAAGGTGGGTGGGGTGAGGTGGGGTGGCGCTCATTCCGTGGGTCCAGTGCGGTTGCCAGTTGGTCAAGCCACAGTGCGGCTGGGTTGGTGCGCAGTACGCCCTCACAAAGCTGGTGATGCAAACTTTTGACCGCTGCGGCCTCCTCCCAGCTTGCCGACCGTGCTGGTGCCTCTGTGCCTCTGTCCGCCATGCAGGATGAGGAGGTGCGGCAGTCGGCGCGGGCGCAGTTCTCGGCGCTGTGTGCCAAGCTGGACGCGCTGAGCCACCTGCACTTCACGTGAGGAGGGGAGGCCGTGCCTGAGGGCGCCGTGCTGGGGCGGCACTTAGCTAGGGGGAGCCAGCCTGCTGCTGGTTTGCCTGGGGCAGCTTGCTGGTTGGATCGACTGCCTGCACTGCCCCTGTGCGCTTCCTCTGATTGCTAACTGCCCCACCCCTGCCCCGCCCCCTGCCCCAGGCCTCGGCCTGTGATTGAGGAGGTGACTGTCAAGGTGGATGTGCCGGCCATCATGATGGAGGAGGCCGCGCCGCAGGTGGGGACCCGTAGGGGCTGGAGGGTACAACATTGAGCTGGCCGGCTGGCTGGCTGCTACGCGCATGTCCTGCGGTGGGCATCCGCAACCTGGGTTGCCCAGCCAAAGCACCCTCACCTGCTGCCCTGCTCGAGATCAATGCCACCCCGCCCTCCAATCCTCGTCAACCGCAGTTTGTGAGCGGCGCCAGCATGCGCGCCCCCGAGGAGGTGTTTGCCTCGGAGGCGGGGGGTGCACCGCGGGCGGAGGAGGAGCTGGAGCGGGAGGACCGCAAGCGGCGGCGGGCGCAGGTGGGGCATGGGGGGTATGGTAGCTGGGAGGAGCAGATGAGAGCAGGTGGTTTGCATTGCATGGTTGGTGTTGAAGCCTGCATGATGAGCAGACTGCTGCACCATTGGCCGCCCACGTTTGTTCCTGCCTCCCAGCCTTCACACCCTACCTACACACCCACCCCACCCTGCAGCGCAAGCGCGCGGGCAAGAAGCGGCGGGCGGGCAAGGAGGAGGAGCGGGCAGCACGTGCGGCTGCACAGGGTGGCACCGCGCCGCTGGTGGACCGCAAGTCGGAGGCGGCGGACCGAGAGGCACGCAAGGTGGGTTGACTGCGTGCGGTTGGGTGTTGCCATCGGCGACTGGTGGGCCGAGTTTGTTAGTTGCAGCTTTGTAGGGTTGCTGCACTGCCACGCCTGCCTTGCTTGCAAATTGTTGTGCCACTGCTCACTTTGCCCGCCCCCACGCCCTGTCCTGTTGCAGCTGGAGAAGAAGGCCAAGAAGGGCGGGCGCAGCGAGTTCGGCAAGAGCGCCAAGGTGTTTGGCATGATCCAGCAGCACATGGACGGCACTACAGCCGCCGCTCGCGCGCAGGCAGCAGAGGCAGCGGCCCCCCGGGCGTCGCACTTGAAGCTCTAAGCGGGCTGCTGCGGTGGCGTGCAGCCACATCAATCATCAAATCACATCTGAAAGTGCAGTGCAACAGTGCTGAGAGGACAAGGGGGAAGCACAGAGCGGGGAATGAAAAGGGAAGATGAATGCAGCGGGGCATGAAGAGCGCTGGGGGTCATTCATTGCGGCAGGCTGGCCGGGAACACAGGCCAACTGATGTGGGGCAGTTGGCTGCGGTTTCACACCTCAGGCCGTCGGCGGCGGCTTGCCGGCCTGGCGGCAGATCTCAGCGGCCAAAGCGGGGGCGCCCCTGGCCAGCCATGCCTCCCGCTCTCCCTGGAACCGCTTCACTTGCTGGATGGCATCCGCCCGGCTGAACCCATGTGGCTGCAGCAGCGCCGCAACACCTAGTGCCAGCTGCTGCCAGGGCGTCTTGCTCGTTGCGCCCGCTGTGCGCTGTGCTGCCGCAGAGGGGGCCTGCGACATGGCTACCTGCGTGGCCTGCGCAACTGCTCCGGGGGGCCGGGCTGTGCTGGTGCCTGCCTCGCCGCCTGCATCCGCCACTTGAGTGGCACCAGGCGAGCCGCCGGCAGCAGCCCGCAGCTGCGGCGTCCAGTGCATGGCCGGCGTGACTTGCGTTTCAGGCCGGTGCACCGAGGGCTGCAGCACTGTGGCCTGCGTGGCTGCAACCTGGGGCAGCACCGCCTGCTCCTCCCCCGCTCGAATCAAGCCATCTGCCCACGCCTGCCGGATGTTGGCTGCCCGCTCGCCGGTGGGGTCCCACCCCACACTGTAAAGGAGCAGAAGGGGAAGGGAGGGGAGGGGTGCAAGGGTCAGGGCGGTTTGGAGAAACAAGCAGGCGCATGCCGGAGAAGGTGGCCACCTGGTGCACAACAGCCTGAGCATCCTGCTTGCCTGGGGATATAGCGGCCCGACTTCTTCAGCAGGCAGACTTCGTGCTGGCCGACGCTGCTGCCGCCCGAGCCGCGCCCGCTGCTGCTGACTGCCGCTACCGCCGATCCTCCAGCCGCCGATCCGCCAGCTGCCGACTCCAGCAGCATCGCGTTGCTGGCCCGCAGCATGTGCAGCTGGTTGGGCTGGCTGCATGTGGGGAAGGGGGGCAGGGATGCAAATGCAGGCTTCCGTTGAGAGTACTTGCGTGCTTAGTTATTGCAAGTTGAAAATTTCTCCCACAACACCACTCACCAGCCCCCATCCCCCGCATGCCTGCGCACCTGTCAAAGCGGCGGTTGGCCTCCGCCTGCAGCTGGTCAAACAGCTGCGGTTCATCGGCCTGCTGCACCAGCAGCGCCACGCGCCGATGCTTGTGGTCGCGCAGGCCGAGCTGCAGCACCCCGCCCTTGTTGCCCTCCTGCACCAGGACGGGCCAGGGCGAGCGAAACAATGTGGCGGGGGCGGGCGCGGAGCACAAGATAGGTTGCGACTCCAAGGCACTGGCATGCAAGCTGGCCTCAAGACGGCCAGCAGCCTGACACCATCGCAGCAGCGTTTAAGCGTATAGCGTGGTCCTCACCTTGATGATAGGACGGTGGCGCACGTAGCCCACCAGCTGCACCAGCGAGCGTCTGGGCAGACGCGGCAGCTCCGCAAACGACACATCCGTGTCCAGCCGCTGCGGCTCCTGCCGCGGCCCCAGCGCAGCGGGCGGCTGCTGCGACTGCCGTGCTGCAGCTGGGCCGGCTGGCTGGGACAGAGGCTCCTGCTTGATCTGCACCTGCTGCCGTGGAGCCGGTCGGCCCACCACTGCACTTGCAGCAATGCCGCTTGCGGCAGGCACCGCCACACTGCGCCCCTGCTGCTGCTGCAGTGGCTGCTGCCTCTGCGGCGCTGCAGAGGGGCCCGCCATCACGCTGTTGCCGCCCATGCAGCTGCCCTCTGGCTGCGGCTGCGCAGTGCCACTCGGCTGTGGTGGCTGTGCGGCGCCAAGCTGCCGAGCTGCCTTGGGCGCTAGGCACACGCCCCTGGGCATGAGTGGGCCCACAGCTGCCTGCACCTCTGTTTGGAAGCGCCTGTAG
Organism: Chlorella sp. CH2018; assembly: GCA_009928355.1. Lineage (NCBI taxonomy): Eukaryota > Viridiplantae > Chlorophyta > Trebouxiophyceae > Chlorellales > Chlorellaceae > Chlorella > Chlorella sp. CH2018. The sequence goes on along the minus strand of VIYQ01003446.1, from coordinate 15,357 downwards.
GCATCCTGCAGGGGCTTGGAGTACACCCCCGCCACCAGCACAAGCCGTGCTGGTGCAAAGAGGCAGCCAAACGCCCACTGCTGGCCAGGCGGCAGGTCCTGCCACTGCTGTGGGCGCCCGCCTGCTGCTGCCGCTGCCGCTGCTGCGCCACCTGCCGCCGCCGTCGGCACGCTGTCAGCCCCTGCCTCCGCCCCTGCTGAGCCTGGGCTGGGCTGCCCGGCCTCCTCGCCGCTGCCTGGGTGGGTGTGCTGGAAGGCGGCAAACAGCCGCAGCGCGGAGTGGGCCAGTGTCCACCCAAAGTCGGCTGGGCGGAACGCAGCAGCCGGCTGCGGCTGCGCTGCTCCAGCCCCACTGGACAGCACAGCCGCCTCCCGCCGTATCAGCTCCAGCTGCTTGGACAGCTCCACGCACAGCTCCTCCACATTGACGGACCACTGCTGCGCCAGGCGGTTGCACAGCCCACTGACCGTGTTGACCGCCACATTGGGGTCTGGGTCCAAGTCACGGGGCAGCAGCCGGGGCGGCCTGTCGGCTTGAAGCTTGGCGCGGTACACCTCCTTCCGAGTCTGCAGCAGCTGCTCGTCGTGCGCAAGATTCTTCCACACCTCCTGCCCGCAGCACTCCAGCGCGTGCGAGGCCACTGCTGACCAGAAGCTGTGCAGCGCCTTGGACACCACCGCCGCGCGGCCGGTGCCTGGCACAGGGCCGGCCAGTGGTGGCAGCAGCCGCGCCAGTGGGCCGCCCTGCTGCAGCAGGCGGGCCAGCATGCTGCAGGTGGGCAGAGAGGCGTGGAGTCAAGGAATTGTGATTGATACGGTTGACAGAGATCTTCAGAGGCTGGCTGTCCCAGCGGCTGATTCTGTGCTGTGGTGCTAGCCGCTCCAAGCGCAGCTGCTCGCCACCAGCCAGCCGCCCTGCCGTGCAATCTGTGTTGTCACACCCAACCCGCCCACCTGAAGATGGCCTCCTGGGTGCCGCTGCCGTTGAAGGGGTTGGTGGCAGGGATGCGGGGGCGCAGCGCGTCCAGCAGGGACCACAGCAGGGGCAGCAGCGCGCCCTGCACCTCCTCCTCCCCGCGTAGCGAGCGCAGCAGGATCTGTGGGCATCACGTGCCGTCAGCAGAATCAGCACCCTGACCAACAGTGCCCAGCAAGCAGGCCACAGCAACGCATCGCCGGTGCGGGCATGCCATCGCTCATGTAGCGCACCGTCCAGCCCTACCATACCACCCCAACCACACTTGCCTCCAGCAGGCGCACGGCATTGACCGCTACCCGCTGCCCGCCCTCGGTAGGGATGTGGCAGCGACCCAAGTAGCGCCGCAGCAGCGTGCCCAGCAGGAACTCTCGCAGCTGCGCCAGGCTGGCGGCGCCTGGGTTGGCCTGCCTCAGGGCCTGCTGCTGGTGCTCGGGCAGGGAGAGCAGGGAGTCGGCCAGGCGCTCCAGCACCGCTTGGTCAAAGGGGCTGGCCTCCACCTCCCCTGCTGGTGGCAAGGGGCGGGGGACATGCCAGTCTTAAGGTAGGCAGGGGACAATGCGAGCTGAGCACGACAGATGAGGTTGGTCACGAATGCAGGCAATGAGATTGGCGTTGTTGTGAGGCTGGCTGCACACTGCACCCACCTGAACAGAGCTCCAAGGCGCAGGCCACCACCGCCACCACCGGCTTGAGCAGCTGCTGGCTGGCCTGGCAGGCGGCGGGGGCACCCCACGCCAGCAGCACCTGCCACAGCAGGCTCAGCTGGCCACACGGCAGGAACTGCACAGGAAGGGGGCACATGCAGGCAGTGAGATAATGGCGACAAAGCAAAGAAAGCAACGCGTGCAGCCTATTGCTATTCAGTCCTTCCTGCCCACCACACACAGCCAGTTTGCCCCATCCCCAAGCCACTCCTCGCACCTGCAGCCGCTGCCGCACGTCGCCCAGGACGCTCAGTGCCGAGCCCTGGTCGTCCTTGGCATCCAACGCCGCCAGCCCCTTCTTGGCGGCCGCCGCACGTGCTGCCTGCTGCTCTGCAAACTCGCGCTGCGATGCCAGGCAGCTGCCCACCACCAGCATGGCCATGCGCTGGGCCAGCCGCCGCAGCTGGTCCACCGTGCTTGCCAGCGCCGGCCCGGCCGGAGCAACCGCTGGGGGCAGCGGCATGAGCGGGGTGGCAGCCAGCAGTACTGCGCCCAGCAGGCGGTACAGCCGGGCGCCGTACCGCAGGCGGTCGGTGCGCGAGCGGGGGTCGGTGCCAGCCACCTCCTTGTCCCTCCGCTCCAGCAGCTGCGGCGATAGGTGGGGTTGCAATGTGCATGAAGTGAGCAGGGCATGCACTGATGGGAGGTGACACACACTGCGGTGTCTGTTGCTGGCAAGAGGACATGCACTCGCCGACTATTGGATCCGACCCTCGCCGCACCTCATCCACCCCAAGCAGCAGCTCGGGCAGGTGGGGCCGCCAGGAGAAGTCGCGAGCCAGCGCCCGCATCACGTGGCACAGCACGGCCGACGCGTGCTGGCCCAGACTGTCCGCGCCGATGGACAGCTGTGTAGTGGGCGGTTCGAGGATGCTGTAAGTGAAGATGAGCTCGCTTCATTGGGTCCCCAGCAGTGAGCCATCCAGCACTTTCAAGCAAATGTCACATGGCGCAGCAACTTGCGAGCCCCAGGCTGCAGAGCCCTGCCCACGCCACCCTCACCTGCGCCGGCTCCAGCCCGGCAAACAGCGCCCGCGTTTCCGGCAGCTGGCTGAGCACATGGGTCAGCTTCTCACCTGCCCAAGGGGAAGCAGGAGCGACAATGTCAAGCAGATGTGAGAGCAGGGGAGCATTGCAAGTGCCAAGCGCTGCAAGCAGGAGCTGCGATGTGGAGCAATGCAGCAACAGAAACGAGCCACACAAGCGCCAAACGGGCAGCCGCACCGGTGTTGAACCTCCTGGAGCGGTCCAGCAGGCAGAGCAGCCAGTGGCGCAGCAGCCAGGTGCGGGTGCGCGGGTCGGGCATGGATAGGTTGGTCACGTGCTGTGGGCAGGAAGACCACGCGAGAAGATGTTTAGGGTCGGGCACTGAGCTAATCAGGAAGCGGGACTTGAAGCTTGCTTTGCAAGTTGTTGATTGGTTGGGCATACCACAGCTTCGTGCAGCAGGGGGTCAGGCCATGGCCCACAGCAGGCTGCAAAGAACATGCACCCTTGCCTGCAGCGTGTCCGCGATGAGCGACATGCCGAAGCCACGATAGACGCGGTTGGACAGCTGCCAGAATGCGGCTGGGGCTGCATGGATGAAGAGATTGATGGGGTGCAAACTCAACTCAGACATGCAGCCGAGGGTGTAGTGATCCAACCCCTAGCAGTCTGCCGCCACCTGAACAGCTGGCACGCGCGCCAACCCCATCCCTGCCAACCCCCAGCTCCCCGCCTCACAGCTGTACGGCTGGATGGCCTTCTGCTCCAGCTCCTGCCAGCTCATCTGGCCGCACTCCATCAGGTAGGCGTAGGCATGCGTCAGCGTGTTGAGCTGTGGCAGTAGGAGGGGTGTGTGTTTGCAGGAGTGTGTCTGGGAGAGAGGAAGGAGAGGCAAGACGCGGTCCCCACCTGCACCAGCTGCCTGTTCGCTCACGGTGCTCACTGGCTGGTCATGAGCGGTGAGAATTGTAATGCTGCACTGGACAGCCATGGGACCACCTCCGCACAGCCAGGTGAACGAGCATCCCTTCACTCACCCCGCCCTGGCCCATGGTCTGCGTGAAGGCGGGGCCGGAGGAGCCACCCGTAGACAGCACTTCCTGGCCGTCCTGCCGTGCCGCATCCATGGCTGCTCCTGCTGCCCGCCACAGCGGGTAGTCGGCAGCCACCACTTTCTCCAGCAGAGGCACTAGCTCCTTCACGATCTGTGCATGGCAGGGCACAAGGACAGAGGTGGGCATGCCAGCAGTGCACTTGAGATGGAAGGTGTGTCGGCATGCATGGCATGGCATGCCATGCCAGGGCATGCTTCACCGCCTGCCTTTTCAGGCACGTGCCCATGACATGCCATTTTGCCTGCTCATTTCATTTTATGTCATGCCATGCCATCATGCCTGTTCATGCCATGCCATGCCATGGACGCTTGCCCATTCTCCTGCCCATGCCATATCATGTCCGCGTCCGCTCGTCCATTCTCCTGCCCATGCCATGCCATGTCTGCCGCATGATCCACACTGCACCACCCAGCAGCAGCTGCGCACACTTGGAACCCAAACCCACCTGGCACACGCGCAGCCGCTCCTCCCGCCGCCGGTTGATCTCCACCACGCTCAGCTCCAGCCCAGGCTGGCGCTCCCCTTGCAGGCACGAGAACCTCAGCGCCTGCAGGGCAGGGGTGACGCGCAAACAACTTCTTGAAAACAGTGACCTGTTCTTCACCATGCAGGGTCGACAAGTAGTAGCGGTCAGCATCAAATGACCCTCATGCTCAGCCAGTGGCGCTTCCAGCTAATGCCCATGCATCCCGCCAAACAGCAGCCCCTTGGCCGCACCAGGAACACCAGCTGCGCGCCGGCCTGCTTGGTGCGGTGCGTCATGCCCCGGTGGTTGCCCAGCAGAGCCTCTACCAGGCGTGGAGAGATGAGGTGCATGGCGTCGTGCTGCAAGTGCGCCGCCTCTGCCTGGCACAGCTGCAGGCTTTCGTACAGCAGCTGTTCAACTAGCTGCAGGGAGGAAAAGGAGGGACGGGGTGGGCCGTCGGAGCGGCAGGTCAACCAGGATGAGAGGCAGAAAGGCGCGGCGCATTGATCAACGCGGGCCATTTGGGTGGTGCTGCAAGACATGCTGGATCATGCGGGCCCAAACAGCCCTTATCAACCGCAACTCACGTTGCACATGCCCTGCAGCTGGGTGTAGACTTGGCTCAGGCCCCGAGCACGCTCCGCGGCATTGTAGTGGTAGGGCCCGATGCGCTTATCCCCCTCCGGCAGCTGCTGCAGGGAGCTGCCGTGCAGCGCCTTCCGCATCTGGCCCAGCAGGTACTGCAGCTGGGAGCCGTCCTCAGCCAGGGAGGCCACTGCAGGAGGGTGGTCAGGGCAGCGCAGGGCAGGGCGAGAAGGAAGGTCAGCTAGCGTGCATTGAGGAAGAGAACCGGGGGGCTGCACTGACCCCAAGGTGCTCCTTGCACTGCCGGCCAGCCAGACTTGCCAACGGCTTGCTGCGGTCCACTCCTGCCGCAGTCAACACCCTAGAGCCCCCAAGCCCCCAGTGCACCAATGTCGCTGATGGCGCGGTACACATTCCGCAGCGGAGCACGCAGCTTGCGTTGAAACAGCGTCTCCCGCAGCTCGATCCAGGCCTCCAGCAGCAGCATGCGCGCCGACCAGTGGCTGCGCTCGCAGTCGACGAAGCAGTCCTGGGGAGGGGTTGAAGGAGAGGGGGTGCAAGGTGGTAGTAAGTAGAGGAGTAGCGGACACTTCCGTCGGCATGGCAAACTGGCTATCAACGCATGGCAGGCTGCTCTGATCAACATGCACTGCACCTGGGCAGCCAGCAACACACTCAGCACTCTGGCCACAAGCTGGACAGTCCTTCAACGTAAATGATGCCCACCCAGGCAGCGCACCTGGCACACCAGGCGCTGCACCACCTGCCACACATCATCATCCGGCAGCATGGTGGCCAGTGAATTGTACAGGTTCACCATCCTGCATGGGTGGGTTGCGGGAAGATAGGTCAAGCACAGCAGCCGGAGGTGGCCCTGGGCGGCAGTGCAGGTGGGTGCACAAAGCGTCTGGTTTGCAGGCTGCAGGCTCCCAAGACCCTTGCCACAACATGTGCTGCCCCCCTCACTCACTCTTGCAGTGCGTCAAACGGCAGAGCGTTGGGGAAGGGCCGGAACTCTTCAGTGCTGCAATAGATCAATTCAGGGGGACACAGAAATGCGTTGATTACTCCCCCAACCGGCAAACAGCGAAGCAAACCGCTAAGCAGCAGACCCATAGAGTTTCCGGCGCTACTCAACCACCTCTCCCCGCCTGCCACTTCAGCGGTGACCTGCCCACCTCAGCACCACCAACGGCTCAGTGAGCCAGCCATTGGCCTTGGCCAGAATCTCCTGCAGCCGCGGCATGTTGCGCTCGTACTGCACAGCACAGTAGGTGAGGAGCAATAACAGCACAGATGAGATGGGCCAGCAGCTTTGCCGCGGATGGCAGCAGCTGCTGAACAGCACGATACCAACACTGCTATCGGCGGTCATAGAATTTGATGCAGAGAATCCCTCACAACATCTCTCACAACAAAGATACGCACAGCATGCTCACCACTCGCTTGTAACGTACGTCCGCCTGCTCCGCAGTCAGCACATACGCCCCAGCAGCGTAGCCAGGAGAAGCTGGGTCTGCCTGCAACACCTCCTCCACCAGCTGCCGCGCAGAGTGGTGCAGGCAGTGCCAGTCGGCTGCTGGGCTGGACATGTCTCGCTTCTTGGCAGGCGCTGCTGCCACTGCCCCTGCTGCATCACCCGGCGCAGGCGTGGTAGCTGGCGGCGACACAGCGGCACCGCCATCAGCCGCATCAGGAGAGGCACCGGCCTGCTGCTGGGCTGTTGCCATCTGCAGGTCAGCGGCCCCAGGCGACAGCCCCAGCTGCTGCGAGGGCTCTGCCACCTCCATCGGGCTGGCGCTACGCCGCCGAACACCCTCCTCTGCTGCCTCCTCTGCGTCCATCGGCTGTACTGCCTGCTGCCCAGCAGATGCCAACCTGCCGGCCGCCCCAGGCTCCACAGAAGCGGCTCGCGCCTGCTTGCCGCCCGGAGCCGCCACAGGCGTCAGCCGAGCCTGCTGCTGCTGGAGGTGCGGCCGCAGCGGCGGCCGCGGCAGGCCGGAAGGTGGCAGCCCGGCTGCACCAGGCTGCCGGGACACCCCCCGTGCTGGAGCCGGTCTGAGGCCCAGTGCCAAGCCAGGGAGCACGCCATCCCCTGTAAGAGCAAGATGTGTGGTCCCAGCAAAGGGCATCTCAGATTTCGTCAAATGGGCACATCCGTCCTTTGTGCAAGAAGCGCACAAAGACAGGCTTGATCTGGCTGCATGACAAACTGCAGCATACGCACCTTCTGGCAGGCCAGCGGGGAACGCGGCATTGGCGTCGCGGTGCAGCAGGCCATCCAGCCGCTCCTGCCGCCCAGGCTCCGCCGCGCTTGCTCCCCCAGCTGCTGCCGCCACCGCTGCTGCCCCATTGTCATCTGTGCCCTCTGCTGCATCGGCTGGCGCTCCAGCTACGCTTTGCCCACCGCCAGCTGCGGCCAGCAGCCCGCTGGAGCCACTTGGTGCCACAGCAGCCGCTGCTGCCGCCGGTGCCGCTGCGGCGGGTGCAACGAGCTGGTGGGCTGCCTGCAGAGCTGCTGCTGCTGGTGATGCCCACTGCCCTGCTGCAGCAGCTGCTGGAGTTGCTGCTCCCGCTGCTGCCCCCGCCGCTGCTGCCGCAGGCCCTGCTGCTGCCCACGGCGGCGGCTCGCCAGGGCGGCGCGGCGGCACGCGGCGACGTGCCAGGCCGGAATGCCCCAGGCTGGCACTGGCTCCACCCAGGCTGCCGGTGAGCTGCGTCAGCTCAGGCACCCCCGGAGAGGGGTGCAGCGCCTGCTGCAGGGTGCCACTGACCGCTGCAGGTGACCCTCGGGAGCCGGCGGGCCCCAGCGCCGATGCAGCAGGCGCCACTGAGCCCGCCCGCGCTGCAGGGGGCAGGACATTGGAGTGAGCAGCTTGGATGAACAGTGCAGACTTGGCCTAAAGCAAGGTTCCACGACAGGACACAGCCAGTACATAGCCTCTTTTACTGCACTCTCCAACCGTCTCTCTGCTTTTCTGTGGTCCCCCGCAATCCCTCTCCCCAAGCACCCCACCTGCTCCCGGGGAGGGTAGCAGCTCGTCATCCTCATCGTCGTCGTCCATCAGATCCGCCGCCAGCGTGCCCTGCCCAAAGCCCAGCGCCGCCAGCAGCTGCTGGTTGCGGGCCGCCACCGCGTTCACGCGCTCGTCCGTCAGGCCGGTGGCTGCACGCATGACAGCCAGCTCTCGGTCCACCAGCGACTCAGCGGCGGTGCGCAGCGCCAGGCTGTGGGGTGAGGGCAGGGCAAGCAACTTGGGCTGGTGATTGGGGAGGCAGCTGGGCAGGCAAGCATGGGCCCCAAGGTTGGGTGGTGACGAGACAATCCCACGGCCTCGGATCGCTTCCCCTCCCCCCTCTTCCCCCCTCACGTCTCATCCCGTTCGTTGCGCTGCCGCTTGACGGCATTCAGGCGGCGCGCCTGCGCGTCGTCCAGCATTGGCTGCAGGCTGTGCACGTTGTCGGTGATGTTGGCCAGCAGGTCCTCGTCCAGCTGGGACAGCACCAGGTAGTGGGCAACCTATGGGGGTGGGGAGAACAGAGAGGCCACATGTTTGACAGGCGTCCCTGGCATCTCGTTTCATGGTGCAATCATCTTGAAAGCAGGCCATGACATGCAGCAACATACACTTGTCTTGCATCGGTAGATACACTGTAATGGCATGCCAACACACTAGCCACAGCCCCCTCACATCACAGCCAATCCGATGGTCTTCCCCTCGCCCCCTCACCGACTCGTAACCCAGGGACTCGGCCTCTGAGATTAGCTGGTTGGTGGGCACCCACCCATTCTTGCTGCGCACGCAGTTGTTGGCTGCGGAGCAGGGGTGGGGCAGGAGAGGACTGTTTGGTCGGGAACGGCACGTGACTGGCTGCTGCCTGCCTGGAAGCCCAACATGCCGCAACATCCAGCTGCCCACCCGGTCCTGCCTCCCCGTCCCGCCACACGCACCCGAGCAGTTGCAGATCTGGCGGCAGGCGGGGCAGAGCCAGTTGGGGTCCTGCCGCACCTCGTGCAGGTTCTCGCCTGCAGGCGGGGTGTGTTGCAAGGGGAGGGGAGGGTGAGGTGCGGCAGCCATGTAGTTTTGAGCGGTGCTGCGCATGGCACACACAGCAGTCACACAGCATCAGCAGGTGCACAGCATGCATGCTCCTCAACAGCAATGGACTCAACCCAGAAACGCACCGAAGCGTGTCCAGAGGCAGTTGCCGCAGATGACGCCGGCGTAGGGCCCGCCATACACATTGTCGCGGTTGGCGTGGCAGGCCGAGCACTGCGTCTTCACCTGTGGCGTCTTCTGCCTGCAGGGATGCAGGGTGGGGGCCGGGCGGGGCAGCAGGGCATCGTGTGGCTGGCAACTGCCACTTTAGCATCCTGTCACGCACAGCATCACTAACGCACACCCCCAAACAGCCCCCACCCCTTCCAGGCATCCACACCTGCACCAATGGCAGGTGGTGCATATCGTGCAGCGGATGATGTTGCCGTTGCGGTCGCGCTTGCGGTGGATGTCCTTGCACCACTCGCGGGGCTCCTGCACCCACACCTGCCGTGCAGTGCCCAGCTTGTACACGTGTGCAAGGCCATACTTCTCGCTGCAGGGTGGGGCGAGGCAGGCGGCGCACGGGTGTTGCGGTTCCAGTGAGTGCCTCCAGATGAGCGGCACAATGTGTCCACTCCTGGACCAGTACACATGCGCACTGCCCCACTGGCAAAATGTGCTGGCCAGCTGCCCCACAAACAGCCCTACTCCCGCAGCACGCATTGCCGGCTGCCCTCACACAGGCAGGTTGTTGCGGCGCTGCGTCTCTCGAAGCTCCAGCAGGCGCGGCCCAATGCGTGAGCGGTGTGCCAACCGCAGCCAGTCCTGCACTTTGCTGTCACGCAGGTCGGAGCGGCCTGCAGTGCGGAGGCAAACGGGAGCGCAGGGCTGAACAGTAGGTGTGCTGGGCAGAGCAGCAAGGAATGCAACATGTGCATGTGCACAGCAATGCCACACCATCTTACACCCTGTCGGCCGTAGATTGGTGCCCACTCACGTGAGCGTGTGCCAGTAGATGCTGCTGCTGCTGCTGCAGCCGCCGCCGCTGCCCCGCCTGAGGCCACTGCCTCTCCACCGTGGGAGGCGACAGGGCCGGCAGCTCTGGGCACGGCGGCGCCTCCCGCCAGGCCTTGCACCGCCGCGAGGGCGGGCAGCGGCTGGCCATCCTCTGGATCTGCTGCTCCCGCCGCCTGCGTGGCCAGCAGCATGCCCCGCCGCTGGTCGGCGGGGAGCCGCTGCGTGGCCATCTTGGCTGTCGCTCAGGTGCAGCGGCGCTCAGCAGCGGGGTGCCGGCAGGCGTGTGCCTGCCATGACGGGATGTGGCGTGACTGCCAGGGACGCTAGCCTGTAGAGCGGTGCGGCGGGTACATGGTGAGAGCATGCAGTGGTGCTGCAGCCTCGAGACTCCAGGGCTGCATGCCTGGGCGTCGGCAGCCGGCGGCGGCACCAGGACGGCGGCGGCGCAGCCGGCAACAGCTGTGAAGCGTGGGGCGGAGCGGGGCGCACCGATCTCTCTTTGCAGTGGCAGCGACACTCATCCAACGATGGCAGGCCCGGAACGGAGGGCCTGTGCTTCAAGCGAGTGGCGGGCTGGAGGGTGGCGGGCTCTGCTGGTGCCGCGCTCGAATTCAGACGATTTGCAGCCGATCCAGAGCACGACGGAATGGTCAGCGGGCCCAGCCAGTTCGAGAGTGCGCTGCTGCGCCGTGCTGCGAGGCAACAATGCTCGCGCCGCACCTCCCCCGGTCAATTGAGCGCACGCTGCCGACTCCAGCTGACCACAGGGCGCTGCCAGGCAATGCCACAGCTCCTGAAGACGAAGGAGGAGGCGCTGCAGGCGTGCGCTGAGCAGCACCGTGAGTTTGCGGGGCGCGCCGCGCTGCCCTGGAATGTGCACAAGCGCATGACCCGCCAGCGATGGCGACTTGGGTTGCTGGCAGCCACCTGCCTCACTTCCGCCGCCGCCGCCGCCCGCCTGCCGCCGCCCGCTGCTGCCAGCCCTCACAGCTGCTACATCCCACAGGCCCACCTTGGTCTACCGCTCTGCAGACGCGCTTGTGACGTGCTTCAAGACGTGCAGCTTCGCCTCCTCGTTCAAGGGCTGCTGCACTCAGGAGCACAAGGTGTTCTGGGAGTGCTACACGCGCGAGCGGGTGCGGAGAACGGGCGGTGTGGTCGGGTTGACGGGTCATTTGCTCTTGTAGGTTCCATCGGCAGTACTGGCGGCGAGGTTTGCACATCTGTAGTTGTGCTTCACACACCATATCGCAGGGCACCAACCAGACCAAGGTCACCAGCTGGCTGGAGGGCCTGTTCAGCGGCGAGGGCGGCAGCAGGGCCCCCAGCAGCAGCAGCAGCGAGGAGGCAGGAGGTGCAGCGGTTGCACCACCGCAGGCACAGCAGCAGCCACAGCAGCGCGCACCTGCCCAGCAGCAGCAGCAGCAGCAACAGCAGCCAGAGGAGGCAGCACAACCCCTCCAACCCCAGCAGCAGCAGCCGCACTCGGGGCGGCGGTGGTGGCGGTGGTGGTGAGGCCATGGAGGTGGACCTTGGCTGGCTGGCGGGCGTGGTGGCACGCCACTGCCCCACCTTCTTCCTGCACCCAGACGACCGCTTCATGCCCTGCAGCGCCGAGTTCTTCCTGCAGCACAGCGAGCTGCGGCAGAGGGATGCCACCGGGGCTGAGGCCGTGCTGCTGCCGCGCGGCTCGGTGGCGGGGCCGCTGCTGCTGGAGGCGCAGGCAAGCGCGCCGCCGGGAAGCAGGCTGTGGCTGGAGCTGCACCCGGATGCGCGCACCGGCATGCCAAAGGTGACTGCTTCTGGGCTGGGTTTGGGTTTGGGTCTGGTTGTGTCAGCCACAGTGCAGGGGTGTGCAAAGTGGGCTGCAGGACAAGGAGTGGCGCCTGTAGTTCGCTGTCTGCCCATCTCTCCCTCTCGTCTGAGCAGTGCATGCTGACTGCACATGTCTGGCCTTCTCCCACCTGCAGGACCAGTTGGCGGATGTGCCGGTGTACGCACACCCCAAGGCGGTGGTGCGGGCAGATGGCAGCGTCGAGGCACTGGAGATCACGTGAGTGCTGGGTGCTCACCAGCCGCATTCCTGCATCATTTAGTTGGCTGCGGGGCTGCCGACCAAGGCGCCAAGCCCTGTTTGAGGAGACCATTTGGTGTGGTTGCCTCTACAGGGCTGCAAGCACAGAACACCCGACTTGCGCAGCTGACCTGACTGCTCATCCCCCACTGTGCCCCAATCTCCCTGAACCGGTGCAGCTTCATAACGGTGTATGCCTTTAACGGCCCTTACCGTGTGGGTGGCGTACCATTCCTGCAGACTGGCGCACATGATGTGAGGCAGCGCTGGGGTTGTTGCATGGATGTCTGCATGCACGCCTTGCACGCGTGACAGCTCATGGCTGCCACTTGCTGTCCTGGGTTGCAACCGGCGAGCATCAACTGCTGATCAGCTCCACTTGCTTCTTCCACAGGGCGACATTGAGCACTGCACGGCACGGGTGGACCATGCTACCGGGGAGCTGCTCGGCGTCTGGTTCAACGCGCACCGCAGCCGCGACGGCTGCTGGGTGGCTGCGCCACAGGTGGGCATACACAGCGAGTGCCAGCCGTGCAACGTGCCCCATGCATGGTTGTTTTGAATTGCCACTCATTGTGGTTAAACAGCATGTGACGTTCCACGCCAAGCGCTCTTCACTTGCTCTGCAGGTGCCACGCTGCCGGGACGGCTCCATCGCAGCCTTTGTCGCCAAGCACGGCCACGGCGTTTATCCCTCGCCCGGCCGTGTGTACCGCCACTTCTGTCTAGGCAACGACCTGTGCAGCAGCCACGGCCCGGTGTGGAGGCCGCGGCGCGTGGTGCTGCTGCCTCCGCTGGAGCATGAGGACGCTGGCGACTCGCCTGCTGCCATCAGTGAGCTCCTTGGCTTCTGCTGGCAATGCTGTGTGCGGTTGGATGTCTGTGGCGACCGAGGTGTTTGTATATGAGGTATGCCTGTGTGCTGATTTGATGTGGCATTTTAGTCTGCATCTGCGCTAACAGGCAGCCATCGGTGTGCGTGCGTGCAGGCCAGCACCATAGCGGAGCAGTGCCCCTGGATGCCGCCCCAGCCAGCACTGCGCCAGCCAGCACAGACTGCGGCCTCGAACAGGGCCTGGGCAGCCTGTCGTTGGGCCCTGCCGAGCAGCAGCAGCAGCAGGTTGGAGAGGCGGACAACCATGCAGCAGGGCAATCCAGCAGTGGCAGCAGGAACAGTGGAGCTGCCACCCCGCCGCCCGCGGCTCCACGACGAAACCGCAAGCTGCTCCATGTTTCCTCTCGAGGGTCTGGACTGGATGGTGGTGCAGGCGGCAGTGGCGGTGGCGGCCTAGCACCAGATGCGGACAGCTTGCCAGCAGTGGAGCTGGATGACCCGTGCCACTGGCTGGGCTTCGGCGGGGACTGGGGCGGCGACGGCCCGCCCGGCCCAGCTTTCCAGGGCTGGTACCACAGCGCCGAGTGCCCCATCAGCCGCTCGCCGCTGCTGCGCGTGGTGGGCCACTTTGTGAGCGAGCCGGCGCGCATTTGACTGGCTGCCTTGTGTAAGATGAGCTTCAGCGAGGCGAGGAGGTGGACAAGGAGGCGAAGATCGTGTGGCATTCCAGGTGGGCGCCCGTAAGCAGGCAGCATGGGCACGCAGATGGTGCCGGTGCCAGCTGGAAGGAAGGACAACCGCATGACCCAGTCTGGCATGGTGCAGGGCTGGAGAAATAGGTTCAATGCAGTCCATCTCTCAAGGCACACATAATGCTCACGCTTTGCCTCCGGTGGTCATGGCCGGCCCTGCCACCGCCATCGGCCTTCATTCTCTTTGGTCGTTGATCGCCTTGCCTGCCAGCACCATGGTTGCCGCTGCCGTGTGCGCCGCCCCTGTGGCCGTGGCCGCCAAGGCCTCCATCCGCGGCAAGAGCCTGCGCGTGGCTGCCGCCAAGCCCGTGCGCGCCGCGCGCTCGCAGCTGGTGTGCCGTGCGGCGGTGAGTGCAGCACTATCAGGGGCTTAGCCGGCGATGCAGTCTGGGGGAGGGCGCTGCCGGCCCGCTGGGCCACTGGGAATGCAGATCGTGGTCCTGGGGATCGGATGGGGGCGCCGCACTGCCCAATGCGCTTTGGTTGCCGCCCCCTCTGGAACCCGGCCCCGCTTTCCTCCAACACCTTGCGCCCTGCCGGCCGCCAGCCCGCCCCCGCCGATGCCCCTGGCTCGGCAGGCGTGATGCTGAGGACTGCGCCTGGGCCTGGGCCAGTCCTGCCGCCGCCGCTGCCGCCGCCACTTTGCCGGCGCCGCCCTCCCCCCTTCCCCTCGCTCTTGAGAGCCGCAGCACAGTGCAGGCCTCGGTCTTCCTTTCCACACCACTTTTGCCGCAATCCAGACGTCTTGACAGCGCTGCTTGTCCCAATGTCCGCCCCGTGCAGGCCCCGCTGGTGGGCGGCCAGGCCCCCGACTTCACCGCCACCGCGGTGTTTGACCAGGAGTTTGTGGAGACCAAGCTGAGCCAGTACCGCGTAAGTGGGCTGGCAGCGTGCAGGAAGGGGCAGGCAGGAGGCGGGGCAGCCTGCACAGCACGCAGGCAGCAAAGGGCACGATGAATGGCAGCATTGGCTGAGGAGGCGGGCGCATTGATGCGCGCCTCAGCAGCTCACATTCACCAGCGTCTTAGCTCGCGGTTTTGTCGGCACACTTGGTGCAGGGCAAGTACGTGGTGCTGTTCTTCTACCCCCTGGACTTCACGTGAGTTGCGCAATGGCAGGGTTTCCGCACTTGGCTGCGCACTGCATGCTGGCTTGCCCCACACTCTCGTGTTGCTGCCGCTGCTGTGCATGTGGCGCTGCCTGTTAAGTACATCCCAACTTTCGCTCACCAACCCTCGCCCCTGCACTCACCTGCTCGCAGCTTTGTGTGCCCCACCGAGATCACCGCCTTCTCCGACCGCTACGAGGAGTTCAAGGCGCTGAACACCGAGGTGCTGGGCGTGTCCATCGACTCCCAGTTCTCCCACCTGGCCTGGATCCAGACCGGTGGGTGCAGGGTGGCGGAGAGCAGGCGGGCTTAACAGTGTGGAGGAACAATGCTGGAGCAGGAGAGGCTAGCTGGCAGCAATGGGATGCGGCGTATGTGGCAACTTGTTGCCGCAACCCGGCGGCGCACGCTGGCTCACCGTGCCACCTCCCTGCTCCCTGCCCCCTCCTCCCTGTAGACCGCAAGTCCGGCGGTGTGGGTGACCTGAAGTACCCCCTGGTGGCCGACCTGAAGAAGGAGATCAGGTGCGGGGCGCAACAGGGTTGGCACCGCACCAACAGCGGGGCCGATCCATGACGTGTGAAGAGCGCTCTGCACCGCTGATCCTAAGCGCAGCATGCCCTTACTTGAATGTTCCAACCGCCGCATTGCTGTCGCTCCACCCACCCCGCCCCCACTCCCCTGCCCCATCCT
>VIYQ01003441.1:0-12515 GCA_009928355.1 Chlorella sp. CH2018 | reverse complement strand
GGGCGGGCAGGGCTGTACAGCAGGTTGCTTCAGCCTGGCCTTCTGGCCTGATGGGGTGCAGTTCCGTTCCACAGACAGCCACGCGCCAACTGCGACCTGTTCCCAGTCCGACCCAGCGTCCCCACCGCACTCGTTGCGCCTCTACAGGCGCTGTGCTGCGGGAGTGGTGGCACTACGGCCCCGGTGATGCGGAGCGGGCACTGCACTCCCAGAACCCCTGCGCCTCAACCGGGACGTGGTTTCTGGAGCCCACGCCAGTGGTGCGCAGCAGCTTGCAACTGAGCTTGTGGCGGCAACAACCTCATGCATGCTGCGAGCTGGCTGGAGCGCTGGGCTGGGAGTGGCGTGGTGGTGCAGCGGCATAAGCGCCTTCGCTCAACGTGGTTGCTCACGTGGCATGGAGCGACATGATTGCTGGCATGCCACGCCCGTGTCTTCACCCCTTGCAATTGTGCTGCAGGCCATCCGCTTCATGGCTGCCCTGCGTGACCGCCTGCTCGACCCTGCGACCCGCTTCCAGTGGGACCAGGTGCAGCCGGGGAGGTGGTCATGCAGCACTGAATACTTAGCTGGCCTGTACCTGCCTGCCCCTACCCGCTTGCATGGCAGGCACGCCGGCGTTCTACCAACAGGCTGCAAACCGCCATCTCATGTCACACCGCCCTGCAACGTCCCGCTCCCACAGACGGCGTGGAACGAGGTGATTGTGCCATTCCTGTGGGGCGTGGGCGAAGAACCTCCGCTTCGCTACCGCCTCCTGCCTGCCCGCTCATTCTTCGGTGGCGTAGGTGAGTGGGGCTAGGCTGGCATGAAGGGCATAAGGGGTGAGCATGCAGCGTTGCTGGCATTGGCAGGGTCGGCATGCGATGGCTGGGCATGCTGGGTTGGCGAGGGTGCAGCCTCAGCGTTGCCATATCAATTGCCACATTTCACTCACCACTCCCCCGCAGGCAACTACGAGGTCCGGGTGCGGCAGGGCCTACCGGTGGACCCAGTTGTCCTGCACAGCGGCGGGTGAGCAGTTACACTGACGAGACAGGATGGGTGCCACTGTGCTGGTGTTGCAGCCGCTGCATGGATACGCAAGGCATGCTAGCAAGGCCGCGCGGCCTGCTACTGTCACCATCAAAAGGCCCCCGTCTGTCCTTCCCTGGAATGCACCTCTGCAGGCAGCACGGCAGGGACAAGGCCAACACATACGCGCGGCTGGGGTTCTGGCACCCAGACTTCTCCCTGCCCGCCCGGCCCAAGCCCGGAGTCAGCGGCTCCTTCGCTGCCCAGCCCCCACCCATGCCTAGTAGCAATGCCACCGCCAGCAGCAATGACACTGTCGCAGCTGTGGCAGACAAGACGCCAGAAGCGCAGCCAGAGATGGGCGGTGTGCAGCAGGCTGGCCAGAGTGGAACCATCACAGCAGCGGGCTCCACGCCAGCGGCCGCCCAGGGTGCTGTGGCAGCGCTGGTCCGCTCACCCATCAACCACCCCGCCCTGGCAGCTGCTGGAATGGTCCTAGCAGTAGTGGGCCTTGTGGGCTGCACTACAGGGCTGGTGCTGTGGAGGCGCAGCAGGGCGGCAGGCCAGCACCACCACCGCCTGATCAAGACAATCCCGATGCCGCCGCGGGCGCCAGCGCCCGCCAGCGCGTAAAGTCGTGCTGATGCATAGTGCATGCGCAAGTGATGTGTTTGACTTTCCTCGGTGTAAACCTGCACACCGAGGGGAGTTGAGCACGACCGCTCGCGCCTTGCACTGCCACGCAGGCGAAGGGCGGCGGCAGCGAGAGAGATGGGCGGCAGCGCCGTTCGGCAAAGCTGTTTGGGCGTCATCATCTCGATTTCGCCGCTCCATTCTGTAGCTGATCAAGCGACGCTGGGCACTGTGCACTCCGCAAGCAAAGCTGTCTGCTCGGTCCCGCCTAGCCGGGCTGTCCCGCAGCCCCAGGCGCAATGGATGCAGCGATCGCGATCATCCTGGCGTGCACAGCCCTCAAGGTGGGCCGCCACTGCCGCCGCCGCCACCGCTGCCGCTGCCGCCGCCGCCGCCGCCGCTGCTGCCCAGCACCTGCTCGAGGCGGCTGTCACCCTCTGCTCAAACGGCCCGCAGGTGCTGCTGATCCCCACCTACCGCTCCACCGACTTCGAGGTACACCGCAACTGGCTGGCCATCACGCACTCGCTGCCCATCACACAATGGTGAGCCCAGTGAAGGGAAGTGCAGGTCAGGGCAGTGGCAGGTGCCATCTGCAATGGCCCCCAGCCGATCTCCCACTCAGCACTGCTCAAGTAATTTCGCATCCTTGCCACCCAGGTACTATGAGGAAACCAGCCAGTGGACCCTAGACTACCCGCCGCTCTTCGCCTGGTTTGAATGGGCGCTCAGCCAGGTGGCTGCACTGTTCGACCCAGCCATGCTGGTGAGACTTCAGATGCTGGCTGGGCAATGGCCCAATCACGTCGCATTCCCGTGGCTGGAGGAGGGGCCGCCTGCCTGCAACTGAGGGCCGCAGGCGGGCGATGCCGGTGCTGCCGCTGCACTGTGCCCGCGCCTGCACGCTGCCATCTTGCGTTGCTCGCCCAGATGTCATTCCACCAATGCTGCTCCTCTGTTCATCAGGTGGTGACCAACCTGGAGTATGCCTCCCCGGCCACCGTGCTCTTCCAGCGCCTGTCCGTTATCGCCACCGAGGGCCTGCTGCTGTTTGCGGCGTGGCATGCCACACGGTGGGTCTGAGACAGGGCTGGGAAGGCCGGGTGTTGCATGGTCCGGCGAGTCATGCAGGCACCCTGCCGCAGTGCAAGCCAGCTTGCATGCATCGCCAGTACCCAACAGCCGCAGACCCTGACAGACGCCAACCCACCCTGCCCTCTCGCTCCACCCCACCTCCACGCCCCACCCCCTGCCCCTGCTGGTGCAGGCATCGGCCGCGCGCGGTGCGCCTGGCCGCTCTGTTCCTGGTTGGGGCAAACCCCGGCCTGCTGCTGGTGGACCACGTGCACTTTCAGTACAACGGCATGCTGCTGGGTAAGTGGACTGAACGGTTTCTGATGGCCGGGCCGGTGGGGACTACCTGCGGTTGCATGTTGTCCGCCTGGGCGCCTCATTGCGGCACCCCCTTGCCACGGCCGTGGAACTCAGCCGCCTGAGCCCTCCAACCCGTCTTTGCACCAAGTGCAGGCCTGTTCACACTCAGCATGGTGGCGGCGGCTGAGGAGCGCCACCTGCTGGCCGCCCTGCTCTTCTCCGCCCTGCTCTGCTTCAAGCACATCTTCCTGTACGCTGCCCCAGCCTTCTTTGTCTACATGCTGCGCCGCTACTGCAGGTGGGGGTTTGGCGGGTAGCATTTTCATCAACAGGCGGCACGCTGGAGCTGCTTCTGCCTGTCTGCAAGTGTTTGCTAGTTACCCTGCTTTTGCAGTATTTCAGCATGGTGACAATGCTTGCGGTGCATGTATGAAGCCAGTGAATGGCGCTGCCCTGAAACTGTTCAACCACCGCTGCTGCGCAGAGGACCGCACGCCGTGCTGCGGTTCATGGCCCTGGGATCCATCGCGGCGGGCGTGCTTGGCCTGAGCTTGGGGCCATTTGTGGCGGCTGGGCAGCTGCCACAGGTGTGCAGGCGGGCGGGCCGTGTTCCCTCGGCTTACTGTGTTTGCCGTCGGACTGCGTTTGCCCTGCGAGCGCACCTGTGGATTGGTGTCGAGTGCTGTGCGGCTTGATTGATGTTGGCTGCTGTGCAGAAGTGTCACGCCAGCCACCACCCCCTCCACCTGCCTGCAGCTGCTGCGCCGCCTCTTTCCCTTTGCTCGCGGCCTCTGCCACGCCTACTGGGCACCCAATGTGTGGGCGCTGTATGCGGCAGCTGATAAGGTGCTGAGCGTGATGCTGGGGCGGCGTGGCACCACAGCCAGCATGACTGGTGAGTGGTGGTCAACTCTGTTGCTGGCACGGTGGTTGGTAGCCAGCCTGCCACCGGCTTGCGCCTCGCTGTCAAGAGTTGCGCTGTGTCTCCTGCTTGCAACCCCGTTCAAGCTAATTTGCTGCTTCTGAGCCTCCTCTGGCCTGACCGTCTGTCGCACTGCTCCTTGTACCACCGCAGGCGGGCTGGTGGGCGTGGCTGAGTTTGCAGTGCTGCCGCAGATTGGCAGCGGCGCCACCGCGCTGTGGACGCTGGCCGCCATGGCGCCCTGCCTGCTGCGCCTCTGGTGAGCATAGCGGCCTCCGGGCCGGTCATGTGCGATTGTTGGCAACCTTCGGGAAGGTTGGTGTGCATCAGCTGTGAGGGGAAGCTGCAAGCCAGACGGCGCCGCTGACTTGCATGCAATTGCTCACAGCGTACAAGCCCACACACGTGTGCCATAACCCCGCGCCCCTGTGCTCACAGGCGCCGGCCCGAGCCCCGCGCTTTCCCCGCTGCGGTGCTGTACTGCACGCTGTGCAGCTTCATGCTGGGGTACCACGTCCACGAAAAGGCGATACTGATGGTGACAGTTCCGCTGGCTGTCATGGCGGCAGCAGGCCTCATGCCCGACGGCCGGCGCGCTGCCGGCGACTTTTTGTTCTTGTCGACAGGTGCGGTGCTGGGTGGCTGCCGCGCATGTGTGCTGTCGTGTGCGCAAAGTGCCAAAGCATGCCGGATGGTGAGTGCATGCAGAACCCCACAGTTTCCTGCCCCCTTCCCACCCTCCGCAGTGGGCACCTACTCATTGTTCCCCCTGCTGTTTGAGCCGGAAGAGTACCCAATCAAGGTGCGGCCTGCTTCCCTCAACAGTGCTCATCTTATGATGGTTGGCCCAGCATCTTGCCTTGGGACACCCTGGCTTTTATGTTTGTCAACCCTGCAACACAACGACCCCCTCCCGCCTCCTCCGTCCTGGCAGGTGCTGCTGCTGTTGACCTTCAACATCATTGCCGCCAAATGGCTGCCCCAGCTGTCGCTGGACAGCAGCAAAGGGGCCAGCGCCAGCAAGGGCCGCAAGCGCGGCGGCAACAGCGGCAGCGCAGCAACAAGAGGAAGCAACGGCAGCAGCGCCCTGCTGCTGACTCCATACGAGCGGCTGTACCTGTGGGGCCTGGTTGCGCTGGAGCTTGCCACAAGCTGGGTTCTGCCGCTGCTGCTTGGCGAGCGGCTGCCATTCCTGCCGCTCATGGCGGTTTCGCTCTACTGCTCGCTGGGCATGCTGCACGCCTGGCGCCGGCTGGCACAGCTGACCTGGTGACGGGGCAGCTGTGCAGCCCTGCCGGCTGGCCAGGCTGTGCATGCAGCTTTGCACTGCAATCCGTTCACATAGCTGCTCTTCGCACCCAGTGCTGCTGTTAATTCCGGTCAACAGCAGGTCAGCCAGAGTTACAGGTGGCAGATGCCCAAGTGAACAACGTGTGTATACAGTCTCCTACTTGTTCTGTCCCGCCGCTGCCGGCCCCGCTGCTGCCTGCTGCCCCGCCGCCTGCTGCTCGCCCATGCGCTGGTCCAGCAGGGCGTCCACCTGCCCCAGCATCGCCTGCCGTTGCTTGACCTGCGGGGCGGGAGGCAGGCGACGGAAGCAACCGCATGCGTTTGGTTGGCTGGCATGACACCTAACGGGTGGGCCTCTTGTGAGAGCCAGTGCAAGCCACTGGCGCAAGCCGCTGGCACACGCGTACTTGCTCATCAAGTAGAGAGCGGCACTAGCATAGGCTAGCAGGCAGCCGGCTGCACTCACCAGCTGGCTCAGCTGCTCCAGCTTGTCCTTGATCAGCAGCACCTTGCGGCGGCAGTAGTCCACGCCACCGTCAATGTCGCGCTGTGTAGGGGGGAATGCGGTTATCCAGGTGCACGCAAGTCAGGCGTACGCAAGTTGTATGGCGTGCTGTGCAGTCGTTGGGGAAAGGGTTATGGATAGCAGCTGCTCTGCAAGGCCCGCACGAACAGGTAGAAATGCAAGGCCCGCACGAACAGCTATGTGCCAGGCCACAGCTCACAGCCGCAGCCGCCTCACCTCCACAAAGTAGCCGGTGCCAATCTCCAGCAGCACGCTCTCCACGCTCTCCAGCGTGCCCCCCACATACAACGACTCTGTGAGCGGCAGCAGCACCGGCTGGCCTGCGGATAGGACAACAGTGTATGCACGCCGGCCGTCAGCTGGCCAGCAGCGGTGGCGGCGGCACAGACCTCAAGCAAGCTCTATCACCAGTGCCCAACTGTGCAATCGGCGAGCTGTTCTCTGCATCACCAGCCTGCCATAAGCAGAACACAAGCCAGACGGGGCTCACCCTGCTTCTGGTCTTGGAGGTACTCAACCGCCTGCCCCGCTGCTGCAAACTTGCCCGCCGTGCCCTGCAGCGTCACCGCGTTCTGCGTCATCGTCTGCAGCTCCTGCTCCAGAGATTGCCGCACCTGCGAGTGCGAAGGGCATGGCTCAACATGGCTGAGGCTGCCTGTCACGGGGAAGTGCAAAGGTGGCGGCGGCAGGCGGCGGTCAACGAGCGGCGGCGGTGGCGGCGCACCTGCACGAGCTCCTGCGGGCTCAGTGCGTTCAGGGACACCGGCTCCCCCGCCATGGCTGCGAGCGGGAGGGCTGCGAGCAAGGGCCGGTCTGCAGTCGAGTGTGCGAAGCCGAGGCTAGCGACAGAGGCCTGGAGCGATTGACAATTGAGTGGATCTCCCTGCACACTGCTGCGATCGCTGCCATCAACGACAGCGCCGCCCCTCGCGGGCAAGACTCATTGCCCACTGCTGGGCCTGCTGGCCCGCTCTCCTGCAGCGCGCCGGCACACGTGAGGCATTCAAGCGACTGCATTGCATCGTTTCAACACGCCAGGCAGCGCGCAGGAGCACCCAACCCCGCCGCCGCTCCGCTCCCGTTTCTCCCAGCGACCGAATGCACGCGGTCTAAGGCAAACCCTACTCTCCCACCCACTTTGTAAGCCATGGCCGCCAGCCTGAGGCGCGCCATCGGCCCGCTGGGCTGCGCCGCCCGAGGTGCCGCCGCTGCCGCCGCCGCCCTGCAAGAAGGGTGCGCCGCCAGCGGCGTTGGCGGCAACTCACTGCTGCGGACGGCGGGCTCCGGCCTGCGCCAGCTGCATGACGCTGCCAGCTCCAGCTGGCTGCGCGCCGCAGCTACCGCACCTGCGTGCAGCGGCGCCGGCGCCCGCGGCTACGCATCGGCAGCTCAGCCCGCTCCAGCCGAGGCGCAAGGCAATGGCGACAGCAACGGCGGCAGCGCAAATGGCAACGGCAATGGCGGCGCGCGCGCCAAGCCCCGCTTCCTGTTGGAACGGTTGGCGGGGCGCCAGCCAGGCGGCGGTGGCAGCGGCGGCAACGGCAGCAGCAGTAGCAGCAGCAGCGCCCCAGGCGGCAAGCCTAGCACTTGGGCAAACAGAGGCAAGCCGAATGCTGGGCCACATGCCGGCGGCAGCGGGAGCGGACCAGCTGGCGGGCAGCGGCCTGCTCGGCACGGGCAGCAGCAGCGGCAGCCGTGGGCGCGACAAGGTGACGACTCGCGGCAGCAGGCGGGTGGGCAACGGCAGGAGGGCCTTGCGCAACGGCAGCAGGGCCACGGGCAACGGCAACAGGGCCGCCCGCAGCAGCCGCAACAGCAGCGTGGCGGCAGGGAGGTGCAGGAGCCGCGGCGGCCACCACGGGGCGCAGCAGCAGCAGCCATGCCTGCAGCACATGGAGACGAGGAACAGCGAGGCGGCCATTGGCAGCGCGGCGGCCAAGGGCGGGGCCAGGACACCGGCTACTTCAGCCGGCGGCAGGGCGGCGAGCGGGAGCAGCGGTCGCATGATGCACCGCCGCCCTGGCAGCAGCGCTTTGAGGTGCCCAAGGAGTTCCCCACGGCCTTCCCATCCGCCTTCCCGCGCGCCGGTGGCGCCGCGGGCGCTGCGGCAGCCAGCGGCGGCAAGGATCGCAAGGACCGTAAGGGGGCCAAGAAGGCGCCAGAGCCCGAGGCGCCGCCGGCACCAGAGGAGGTGGTGATTCCGGAGGACGTCAACGTGCTGCGCCTCTCGCAGCTGCTGGGTGAGCCTGCCCTGCAAGCGCGAGGGAGAACCTTGGGTGGAGCAGTGTAGGGCAGGTGCTGATGCTGACCAGGGTGAGGTGGCGGTTGCCACAGGAAATGGGGCTGTGTGCGTGCGTTTCACAGTGCTGTGGCCGCTGCAGCTGCGCAGAACAGTGCCGACCCGTTGTATCGCCTGTTGCAGGCGAGCCCATCGAGCGGGTGGAGGAGGTGCTGGCTGAGCTGGGGGAGAACGTGGCCTCCCGGCACGACCTCGTCTCACCAGACTCTGGTGGGTGAACGGTTCTAACCCTGGAACTGTTCTAACCCTGGGACGCCTTAGCCTACAAAGCCTGCAGAACATCACCCCACTGAGCCATGATGTTTGCAGCCGGTAGAGGCATTCCAGTGCTCCATGCTGCCTGCCACTGGGCACCGGTGCACAATCCTCCAACCCACAGCAGCCCTCGCGTGCCGTCGCCCTGCCACCATGCCCCTGTGACACCTGTGCTACTCCACCCCCATTTCGAACCGTGCAGCTGAGCTGGCTGCCCTGGAGTTTGGCAAGATTGCGGTGCTGGCGCGGCGCGGCGGGCGGGGTGCGCCGCTGGACGCGGACGCCGTGCCCCGCCCCGCTGTCATCACAGTCATGGGGTGCGGAAGCAGGGCTGGTGTGTGGGCCGCTGCATGCCATGCCATGCCGTGCCATGTTGTGCAATGCCATGCCATGCTGTGTCATGCCGTGCCGCGCCATGCTATCCCAATGGCATGCATGAGCATTGAATGGCATGCCTCGGCATGGAGGCTTCACTCATTTCTCTCTGCTTTTAACAAAACCTCGCAGGCACGTAGACCACGGCAAGACCACGCTCCTGGACGCATTCCGCAAGACTAGCGTGGCGGCAGGGGTGCGCCACAGACGCTGCTGACATGGATGATTATGTGGATGGCTGGCCCTGCTGCTGCTTCTGCTGCGCTCGTGCTGCATGCGGCCGGTCAACAGTTGCATCATGGTTGCCATCAACGTCCTCACCCATACCCCACCTCCCTGCAAGCAGGAGGCAGGCGGCATCACGCAGCACATTGGCGCCTTTGAGGTGCAGATGCCGGGCTCACAGCAGTCGCTGACATTCCTGGACACGCCCGGGCATGCGGTGCGCTGCTGGGGAGAGGGAGGGCGTTAAGCAGCAGCACTGAGCTGCATGTGCGTGCTGTGGCCTTGGCTCCCAAACCCAATGCCCCGGCCGCCTGTCACATGGCCTGTCCTGCACTATTGACTGGCTCCCTGCACTGCATTCTGCCCCATCCATGCAGGCCTTTACATCCATGCGCGCTCGCGGTGCTGCGGTGACCGACATTGTGGTGCTCGTAGTGGCGGCAGACGATGGCATCATGCCGCAGGTCGGTTGCCATGCATGGGGCATGCATGGGTGCTGGCTTGCTAGCGGATGGTGGCATTTTGCTGCAGGTCCTGGGCCTGGCATGCGGGTGGGAGTGGGACAGCCTGGGTGGTACAACTAGAATGGCACCGAGGCCCATCAATGGCCGCGCCATGGCCTGCCATGCCATGCCATGCCATGACGCACGGTTGCAAGCTGCGCCGCTCAATTGCCGTGCATTCCCTTGCGATCGCCACCCCACTCAACAGACGCGTGAGGCCATCTCGCATGCCCGCGCTGCCGGCTGCCCCATTGTGGTGGCCATCACTAAGTGTGACACCGAGCGGGCCAATGCAGCCAAAGTGCGGCAGCAGCTGGTGGCGGCGGGGCTGGAGCTGGAAGAAGTGGGCGGCAATGTGCAGGTGGGCCTCGAGTTGTGTGTTCACATGTTGAGCAGTCATTGTGAGACGCCTGCCTGGAGGTGATGCCAGTTTGCATGTCGCGTTCTGGTTGAGAATGCCTCGTCACCCTGCCACCCTCCATCCATGCCATGTCACTGCACCCTGACTCACCCGTCCCACCTGCCCCTGCTCACAAACTCCGTAGGTGGTGGAGGTGGCCGCCCCCACGGGCCAGGGCCTGCCGGAGCTGGAGGAGGCGCTGCTGCTGCAGGCGGAGATGATGGAGCTTCAGGTACGCGCTGCTGCGCTGCTGTATATGTGTATGGGCTGTGTCCCCGGCTGCATGAATCAATCATGCACTGCTAGGCCCATCTAGTGGCCAACCCACAAGCCACGACTGAGGGTCCTGATTGTGGTGCGCCTGCGCTGTGCCATGCAGGCCAGCCGCAGCCGGCGGGCAGAGGCCGTTGTGATTGAGGCCAAGATGGACAAGGGGCAGGGTCCCGTCGCGACTGTTGTTGTCAAGCGCGGCACGCTCAAGGTCAGCTTGCAGGGGTGTACTGAGTTGGGGGTGCTTCATTTGGGTGTCCCAGGAAGCTTGACAAGACAAAGGATGGGTGGGTCATTCGTATCATGCCAGTGCGGCTCTGGGCCTGTTACCAGAATGGATACGCAAATTATCCTAAGCTGGCATCATCCTGCCCTCCTCCCGCGCCCCCAACAGGTCGGCCAGCCCATGGTGGTTGGCACGGAGTGGGGCCGTGTGCGCGCGCTGCGCGGCACCGGCGGCCGCACCGTGGATGAGGTGCTGCCGGGGCAGCCTGCAGAGATTGCAGGGCTGAAGGCCCTGCCGCAGGCGGGCGACCAGCTGCTGGTGAGTCCGCTAGCAGTCTGCAGGCATTGGCATTGGAGCGTTCCCTGGTTGGTGCTTGCCTTGCAGAAGTTGTACGAGCTGAGTTGATGCGGTGGGGCTGAAGCAAGCAGTTACTGACATTGGCCGCCGCTGCCGGCAAGCCTGCGCTTGATAACCGTGCGCTGCTCTGCTTCCCACCCTCCCACACAGGTGGTGGACAGCGAGGAGCGTGCACAGGCCATCAGCCGTGCCCGTGCCCAGAATGCTGAGTGGCACCGCCGCGCCGCGCTGGGCCGCATGGCAGCGGAGCAGCAGGAGGCGGCGGCAGAGGGCGAGCAGCGCACGCTGCCAGTCATCATCAAGGCCGATGTGCAGGTGGGTTTGTTGTGGGGTTTGGATGTGTCAGGGTGACCCAGCCTCGGTGCTCAGCAGCACATCGGTTGGCTGCATGTCAATTGGGTGGAGTGCGGCGGCTGCAGCCCGGCTGACGTGGCACTCACACAGCAATGGCCCCTCCCTGTCCCCTGCTACAGGGCTCTGCTGAGGCGGTTCGCGACGCCCTGGCCCACATGTGCACTGAGCAAGTGCGGGTGCAGGTGCGCTCCGCAGCAGTGGTGGGGTGCTGTGTGGATGCATGGCTGCGGGGCTGGGCAGCACAGGGTTGGCATGGTTTGCAGCGCGCAAGTAGAAGCAACAGCTGCGCGTTGTTGAGCTGCCACACATGGATCATTCACGGTGGATCGGTTTTCGCGTACACATGCTAGATGGCGTTTCTGCTGTTCCGCCCACCCTTCCCCTAGTGTTTTGACGGCCCTCTGAAGCTCTCCCCCGCTGCCCCTCACCTCCCCCATCGCAGGTGGTGCATACGGGGGTGGGCCCGGTGTCTCACAGTGACGTGCAACTGGCCATCCCCCTGGGTGCTCGTATCCTGGGCTTCAACGTGCGCTCCGCTGCTGGAGACGTGGAGGACCTGGCCAAAATGAACGGCATCGAGGTGCGTGCGTGGGCGACACGTGCCCTGCTTCACCGGGCATGCATGTCTTGCTCCCAGCACTGACGCGCTGTGCGGGCCCAGCAACAGTGGGGATTTGTTTGGTTCCAGTTCACGACGGGCAGCCCGACTCAGCTCCTGCCTTGCATCCAGTCATGTGCCACCGGCTGGGTGCCAGTGCGTGATCTGCCCCCTCTTAGAGGACCGTGTGCACACTCGGCCGCCACTCGTAACAAGCTCAACTCGAACAAGCTCAACTCGCGCACCCCCCTTCGCACGCAGATTCGGTGCCAGCGCGTGATTTACCACCTCATGGAGGATGTGGGCGCGCTGCTGATGGGCGCCTCGCCCAAGCAGGAGGTTGAGGTGGTGGCAGGCACGGCTGACGTGCTGGCCCTGTTCCCGCTGAAGGGAGCTCGGTGAGTAACTGTTGCTGAATGGGTCACAGGGTGCTGGTTGTGAAGCAGGGCGGCTTTGAGAGATGGCTGGCTGGCCACCCGCTCAGGGGCGCCCGGTGAGTGATTGAGCTGTGAGGCCTGACAAGGATGGGTGGTGGTCCTTGCAGCTGCTGGCTGGCTGGTGTTGATGGTGGTTGGTGCGCTTGCAAGGCATGGCCGGTGGAACTGCTTTGCCTGGTCCCAACTGCACCTAACCTCTACCCCCACCCCCCATCTGCAGCGGCAAGGAGGCGGGCGTGGTGGCTGGCTGCCGCGTCACGGAAGGCAGCATCCGCGGCAGCCTGCAGTACCGCGTGATGCGGGGCGGCGAGGCGGTGCACACGGGGCCCTGCGCCTCGCTCAAGCGCCACAAGCTGGAGGTGAGGGAGGGGGCAGGCAGGCCTGGAGGGCTTGCTTCTCTGGCTGAGGAGGGGGCAGGGGGGCTTGCTTCTCTGGCTGAGGAGGGGGCAGGCCTGGA
>VIYQ01003440.1:0-17494 GCA_009928355.1 Chlorella sp. CH2018 | reverse complement strand
TCCCTCCCACCCAGGGTGCACTCGCACCTTTTATACCCAAAGCACCCGCCCCTCCCCTCATGCCCTCCATCTGCCTTGCAGGCATCGCGTTCGGCCTGGACCGCCTGGCGATGCTGCTGGCAGGCGTGCCATCCATCCGCGACGTCATCGCCTTCCCTAAGACGGCAGCTGCACAGTGTGCGCTCACCGGCGCACCCGCGGGGGTGGCGCCGGAGCAGCTGACGGCGCTGCACGTGGCGCCACTGCCGAAGGAAAAGAAGGAGGCAGGCAGCAGCGGCGCGCAGCAGCAGCAGTAGCGGCGGCAAAAGGGAGCTTACAGCTGGGCGGCAGCGTGGCCGCATGATGATCCTTGAGCACTGGGATTGAGTAACGAATTGGTTCCCAAAAAGCCAGCGAGAGCAGAGCAAATACAAGGTGTGGTGTGGTCAGTCAGCCACGCAGTCGAGCAGTTGTGGCGGTGTCAGTAAGGCATGGAAAAGCAGCTGGTCACTTGAAAGAGTCACAAAGTCGTTCAAGGCGAACTGCAGACCTGGGCTGGCTGCCAGCACAGCGTGCCTGCCGCACAGGCTCGCCTGCCCACTGCCTGCTGCGGTTGCGCCCAGAGCCGTCCAGGGCGCACATCCTTTGCTGCTGTGGTGGTGTGTACAGGCGCATCACGCCTCCTCCTCCAGCACATCACGGATGGCCAGCACGTCGGGGTGGTCAGGTCCCAGGTGCGCCTCCTGAGCAGGTGGGGATGGGGAGCAGGAGAGGAGGGAGTGTGAGGGGGCCACAGAGAGCAAGGCCTGGTCTGGAAAGGCGCACCAAGAGGCGGCCCCGACTTGTCCAGTTCCTTGGGCCATTGCAGCTTCTCTTGAACACAGCTGCCGGCATGGGTGGCATGTCGAAAAGAGACAATGCACCCCCACCCTGCTCCCACCTGGATGGCCAGCGCCCGCTGCAGCAGCGGCCGCCCCAGGTCGTCGCGGCCCTGCAAGGAGAAGGGAGCAGGGTTGGGAAGTTTGTGGGCAGGAGGATTGAAAGGCAAACCACTTAAACCAATGAGGCTACGGCGCAACACATCACACCACAGCACAGCGCAGCGCAGCACAGCACAGCACAGCACCCCAGCTCACCGCCTCCAGGTGGATGACTGCGATGTCGGTCAGCGTGTGGGCCACATCGGGGGAGTGTGGCCCGCCCGCTGCCTCCCAGATGGCCAGCGCTCGCTCATACAGCGGCAGTGCCGCCGCCGTGTCGCCGCGCTGCACGTGAAGAGGAGGGCAGTGCATTCAGGGCTTGTGGTGCCGCAGCGGCGAGCAGGCACCGGTAGCAAGCAAACTGCAGACAGCAGCAACCGCTTCTGCGACTGTCCCGCCGATCAGCAGGCAGGTTCAACCGCAGGTGCTGGCGCCCGCCAACAGACCTGGTTGTGCAGGATGGCCAGGTTGCAGATGGCCTCTGCCACATCCGGGTGGGAGGGCCCCAGCCGCGCCTCTCGTGCCTTGACCTCAGCCTCGTAAAGGGCTGGGTCCGCGTTCTCATCTGGCACAGGAAGCGAGGCCGGCTGCCCTGCCGTCGCCCCTAATGTCTGCTGCGCCTGCTGCTGCACCTGCTGCACCTGCTGCGGCGAGGCTGCTGCTGCGGCGGGAGCAGCCGCTGGCGGCGGCTGCATGCGAGCTGCGGGGCCGCTGCCCGTGCGTGGCAAGCTGGGCAGTTTGGCTGCTGCTGCACCGGTCACTGCTGCAGGGTTGAGCAGGCCCTGCTCGATCTGCTCCCGAACCTTGCTGTTCAAGTCAGAGGGCAGCAGGCGCTGCACGCTGGGCCCCGCCACTTGGCCCACCTGCAGGGCAGAGCAGCACAACCAGCATGGCTGTCGCGGTGCGCTGTCTAGGTCGAGCTGGAGCCAACAATGAAGTTGCATGCCGAGCGGCAAGCAAACCAGCGCTGCAGGCCTGCAATTCAGTGACACACTGCCAGCCCTCCACACCTGCACCACCAGCGCTATGGCTGCGCTGCGCACGTCGGCGCTGCTGTGGCTGAGGGCCGGGTTGGCAAAGTCCATGAGCGACTCCAGCTGGAAGCCCTCGCCGCCCCGCCCCGCCATGCCCACCACCGGCAGCAACGCGCCCACCAGCTGTAGCCTGCAGCGCGGAAGGTGCAACCAGCGAACAAGCGTGTCGTCCCATCAATGCTTGCATGTTCAGCAGCTCAGGTGCCATTCAGTTGGTACACGCATGCGCTCTGCTGCAACAACAGCGCCGCAGCACACTTTGGGACCGACCGATCGACTTCCCTCAACCGACACGTACCTGCCAAGCACCACCTTGGGCGCGGCACCGGGCTTGAGTGGGCGCAGGAAGGGTGCAGTGGCAGCACGCAGCCCCGCCTCAGGTACGCCCGCCAGTGCAACCAGCGTCTCGGTGGCCTGCTCCCTCGTGCGCTGGTTCAGGTCCGCCGCCTTCTCAACCAGCAGGGGCAGCAGGTCGCCCAGGGCAGACTGCAGGTCACGTGGCGCCACGCCGCCGGCTGCCGCTGCACTGACCAGAGCGCGCAGCGTGGCCAGCGAGGTGCCAAACACCGCAGCCACTTTGTCGCGGCAGGTGCGCTGCAGCAGGCGTGCCAGCGTCTTGACCGCATCTGCAGGCCATTGACAGGCAAGCCGCATGAGTTGGCCAGGAGGGAAAGCCCCGGAGACCAGATGAGCTGACTGTGCCGGCAAGCCAGCAACCAATGGCCAGCTCACACAGGGGGGTAAGCGCCACAAGCACACCTGCGCTGCCGGACGCCACGCCCTGCACCCGCCCTGCCGCCAGGTCACGCGCCAGCGCCGCCAGAGCCGCCTCCCGCAGTTGCCAGGTGCGGGAGTGCAGGCAGCGGGCCAGGTACTCGCCAGCCAGGTCGATCAGTGGCCCCGCATCCTTGGCGTCAGCTGCTGAAAGCGCCTCTGGAGCTGCCAGGTCTGCGCGAGGGCAGAGGGTTGGTGGATTCATCAGACTGTGGCCCAAGTGGGGCGTACATGCAACAGGACCCACAGGTGGGCTGTCTTTCACAAAGCGAACTTCAGAAACGGTTGCACACCTGTGGGGAAGCCAGGTGGCGGCGGGCCGACATCGTTGGCGGGTGGCGGCCGTGCTGCGGGGCCTGTCGCACTTGTGCGCCGCGCATTGACTGGCGTGCTGGACTCGTCGGCATTCTGGAAATTGTAGGCGCCCTTGGCCTGCGCCGGCCGCTCATCATAGGCACTCCAATCTGCTGCGGCTGGGCTGGCTGCGGGGGCTGCAGGGCGGCGGGCAGCGCGCGGCGGCGAGATGAAGTCATCGCCCTCTGCCGGCCCTGCTGCCCCACGCTGCGCTGCTGCTGATGGCTCCGCCGACACATGGCCACTGCCGCCGTCGTAAGACGGCCGTGCTGCTGCTGCTGGACCAGTATGCCCGCCCACTGCGCTGGCGCGGCGGCTGCCTGCTGGCGAGACGGCTGGCTCTGCACCGCCAGACATGGCATTTGAGTATGCCACACTCCTGCAAACATAAAGCATGGTTTCAGGAGCACACACTGAGACAGCAGCACAGCAGGAACCCGCCGGCAGCATGCATTGCTTGCTTGCTGACAGGCAGGAAGCAAGCACTGGCGATCCAGCCGGGCATGTGCAGCCTCTATCAGCACCCACCGCATGCGATCGATCTGCAGCTTCAGCGACTTGGCCAGGTCGTAATCCTCCACCTGCGGGCAGGTGTCAAAGACTGGGTGCTTTGCTTGATGGCAGAACACAAACAGTGCGCAACAGCTGCAGACACAAGTTCTTGTTTTGAAGAATCATGGCAAGGCAGCCTGCACCATCTGCTGCGGCGCACATGAGGGCAGCACCCACCTCCACGGCTGCCCGCTTCTGCGCCTCCAGCTCAGCGATGGCCCCGCCTGCCGCACGCAGCGCATCCACTGCGCCCTTCAACCGCTTGGCTTCGTCATAGTCCTCGCGGTCCACCGCCTGTGCGCAGGGTTGAAGGTGGCGCAGCAAGGATCACAGCAGCTGTCAGCAGGATGGGACCAGGGCGCCACACAGCTTCACTGGGCGGCCCTACCCTCAGCCCACCAGCCTGCCCAGCCAACACCAATGCACGTCACACCTGCTGCTTCTGCTGCTGCAGCTCGTAGATGCGCTGCGCTGTGACGGTGTCCACCCCCAGCTCCGCTGCCAGCGCTGCTGCTGCCTCTGCTGCACTCTGCTGCTGCTGCTGCGGTGGCGGCGGCGGCGCCGGCCCCAGCGACATGGCGCCAAACTGCTGCTGCAGCTGCGGCGGCTGCATGTAGGCCATGGGTGGCGGCGAGGCTGTCGGCGGTGCACCGCCCGGGACGCCAAAGGGAGCCGTGTTGGTGATGGGGGCCAGGGGCGAGGGCACCAGCAGGTCGCCCGTCAGGCTGAGCGCCACCAGGCTGACCTGCAGGGAGCGGGCGGCACTGTTGAGCAGGCACACCGCGCACCAGCTGGAGAAAGCTGGAATGAAGCATGCCCATGGCCGCTTGAACAACCGCGGCACAGCATCCCACTGCAGCATCCAGCTGCACACGACCACAGCACGGCATCCCACTGCAGCGGCCAGCTGGACATGACCACCGTGCAGCATCTCACAGCACCACCCCGCCCGCGCCTGCGAGTACAGGTTGGCGGGGTTGGCGTGGCACTTGTGGAACACGAGGCGCACAAAGCGCGCGGTGGTGCCGGTCAGGGACACCGACTTGAGCTCGCGCGCCGTGAACTGGGAGCGCTCGTTGGGGTCGAAGTTGAGGAAGCCGAGGCGGCGCCAGACGGGCTTGCCGGCGGCGGCACCCGCGGCGCCAGCACCCGCCTCGTCCACCAGCAGCTCCACCCGTGCTGCAATCTTGTACTCATGGCTGAGCAGCTGCAGCGTGTGCAGGTGCGCTGGCGCCTCCAGCGCCAGAGTCAGCTCCTGGGGGTACTGGCTGAACCTGCACGTGGGCGTGGCAGGGGCGGAGAAGCGGGTGAGCAGCGGTGCTGGCTGCTGCCCACAAAAGGCCGCCAGGCACCGCCGCCGCCGCCGCCCGCACCTGGGCGAGCACCAGCCCTTGCTGTCGGCGCTGTGCAGCAGCAGCTCGCTGGCGGGAAATTCGGGGTCCTGCGGCGCCAGCGGGGCGGCGGGGGAGGCGGGAGGTTGAAGGGCGGGCAGCGCGGGACAGAGGGGGACAGGGGCGCCCAGCCGGGCTCACCTCGCCGCTGCAGCTGGCTATGGTGAAGGCCAGTTTGACGGGCATGGCGCCGGGGCGCCCCCCGGGGCGCTGCGCGCGGGAAAAGTCGAAAGGGAGGAGGCCGAACGGCGCGGGGCTGTGGTGGTGCTGGATGAGTGTCCGTGTCGGGCTGCAGTGATCGGGCAATGCGCGGGCGGTGCTTGGTGTTCGCTGTGCAGCCACCTGCCTCGCTGGCAGGGCCCATGCTGCCGTCCTTGCACCCTGCGCACCCCTGCGTGCGCTGTGAGCACTGCGGGGATCAATTGCAGTCCATCTGCAGCCTGCACGGCCGTCCACGCGCACCCCAGCGCTCGAGCAGCCCGCCCCCCGGCCCGTCCCGCGTGCAACCATGCTCCGCGCCGCGGCCCAGCACCTGGCGCGGGTCGCAGGCGCGGCTGGGACCCTGCCCGGCACGTTAGAGGCGGCGCCCTGCCTGCGCGGCAGCGGCCCCGCTCTGACCCTAACCAGCCTGCGTCACTTTAGCTCTGTCGAGCCGCCCAGCGGTTCGGGCCCCTCGGATGGCGGCTCGGGCGCCGGCCAGGGCGGCGCCGGCAGCAGCGGCCGGCCGGCCAGCAAGGAGTGGCGCACCTGGGTGGATGCCAAGCTCGACAGCAAGTTGGAGGGTGAGCAGGCAGCGCGATGCGCGTCGCGCTGGGCCGATGGGCCCACACTGTTGCCGCCGCCGCCGCCGCTGCCGCCTGCAGGGTGCGCCGCCTGCGTGCCCTGCTGCGCCTCTGTGGTGGATGGCGGCACGGACGATGCAGAGAGCTGACCATGATGCCGCCCACCTCTCCTTGCCGCAGCGCTGGGGCAGCAGGCGGCCGCTGAGGAGGCGCCGGCAGCAGCAGCGGCAGAGGCCGCCGAGGCTCCGGCCGCGGCGCTCAGCCCGGCAGCCGGGAAGCGTGTGAAGGGCTGGGAGCTGGAGCAGCAGATTTACAGCATCATAGCGTGAGTGTGCAGAGCGCTGCAGCTTGCCGCATGCACCGAGCATGCGTGCGTTGCTGCCGGGCTGCAGGCTCCTTGGCGTCATGCCTGCCCATCTGTCTGGGCAAGCGGATGCTCAGCAGCCTGGCGCCTGTGCACTGAACTGAACGGTCACCTGCTGTGGTACCGCCTCCCTCCGCCTGGCAGGCCTCCGCGGCCGGAGCAGGACGCGACGCTGCCAGAGGGCGTCACCTCGTATGGTCAGCTGGCGATGGCCAGCGATGCCCCCCGCTTTGTGCGCGCCTCGGCCAACGTGGCTGACATCTCGCCACAGCGCCTCCACCCCACCCGGCTGTTCTTCCCGCGCACTAGCTACGCGCCCTCGGTGCGTTCTGCTGCTGCTTCTCCTCCTGCTGTCCCGTTCTCTGCAGCCTCTCCCGCTGCTGCTGCAGCCGCCGCCGCCGCCGTGCCGCTCCCATTATGTCTGCACACAGGGTGCTGAAACCTGTTGCTGCGAAGCTGCCTTGCAGCCAGCGCCAGGCGGTGCAGACAGCTTCAGCAGCTGCATATACGCCAGCCGCACAGTTCTGACATCTGATTGGGCATCTGTCTTCTCTGTCTGTCTCCTCTGCAGGATCTGGACCCGTACAAAACCACCGCCGCAGCCGCAGCCGGGTCGCTGGAGGAGGCAGCCGATCACGTGCCACGCGCCGCCGAGGTTGGCCGCTATGCCGACTACAAGAATGCGCCGCTGCTGGCCAGCTTCCTGTCGGGTGAGCACAGTTGATCGACATGGAGGGCTGGAAGGTGGCTGGAGGCTTTTGCCTGCATTACCAGAGTGCCCCACCGCTGGCCAGCTTTCTTGTTGGGTGGCGAACCAAGGCACGCAACGTTGAGCTGTTGCAGGCGTGTGCTGCCGATGCTGCAGTCCTGCTGGCTGCCAGTTTTGAAGCCTGCGCCCTCGCGCCCCCCTCCCATGCTGTGTTCAAGTGCCGACCTGGCCGCCCCTCTCTGCCCCTCCTTGCCCCTGTGCTGCAGACTCCGGCAAGCTGCCGCTGCGGTCGCGCACGCACCTGCGCGCAAAGCTGCACCGCCACCTGTCCCGCCAGGTCAAGATTGCGCGGCAGCTTGCGATTCTCAGGTCAGGAGGGGAGGGGCACTATGTACGGTGGCATGCCTCGTGAAAGCCCCTCATGACAGCTGGTCAGGTGTCACATGGAGCAGCTGGCTGCTCGCATGGCAGTGGGCTGTGTGTGGTGCTGCAGTCGGCTCCTCTGGCGGTTGTCGCACCCGGCTCACCCCTGCCTCCCCTCTCCCTGTCCCCCTCCCGCAGCCCAACGGAGCGGTGGCGGCCTGAGCCTGCGCCTGACGCTGCGGCGGTTGCAGCAGCGCGGGCGGCGCGCAAGCAGCATACGGGGCACGGCCCTGAGCGCGGGCAGCAGCGGCAGCAGCCCAGGCAGAAGCAGCGGCCGGCGGCATGAGGAGGCAGGGGTGTTTGAGCGGCAGAATAGATTGGCGAGGGCTTGACAGCCGCGCCGCTGCTGCTCCCACTCAGCCTTTCATGTGTTGCACTTAACAAGCTGTTAGCAAAAGACGCTTCCAGAGGCTGAGGCAGGTGCCAGAGCGAAACAAATGGGGGATATGAATGCACAGGGGAGGGTGCCAAAAGCGGGTCTCGGGAAGGGCAGGGGGCAAGCAGGGACGGGTTGCAGCCAGGGAAAGCGAGTGCAGTAGCAAATGGTGACGAGACAGCACGTTTGTGTTTGCGGGCGGCAGGTTGAACTGACATCAACAACCAAGGTTGCACTGACATCAACAACCAAGCGGTTGCACTGACATCGACAACCAAGCAGCGCCCCCCTCACGCCACGTCCACAGACTTGGGGTCGACACCCAGGTTGTCGAGCAGCTGGCGCCAGCGGGCGGGCTCCTCATCAAAGATGTACGTCATCGGCTGCACCAGCACGCCGCTGCCGCCCACCTGCAGGCCAAGCAGCGGGGAGGGGGGTTGGGTGCGCACAGGTTATGGCGGCGGCGCAGCTCAGAGTCAAGCCATCCAAAGCTGCAGCCTGCTCGGTCGTATTGCTCCTCAGCTCCATTGCGGCTCATTGATGCATGTACAGCAGCGCTCAAACCGAGGAACAATGTGCCCTGCAAACGTCCTAGGTACAGCCGCTCGTCTGCCGCGCAGCTCCCCACCAGCCAGTGCTCATGTGCGCTACGAGTGCGTGCCAGCCCAGCCGCGTGAGCCCCACCTTGCGGATCTCCTTCACTGCCGGGTACAGCTGCTTCTTGGCCACGCAGATGACGGCGGCGTACAGGTGCGGCTGCGCGCGGCCGTCTGGGCCCAGAGTGTACACCTGGCTCACGGTGGGTCCCTGCGGTTGGGGGAAGGGCGGGCCAACAAACCGGATGAGCGAACGTGGTGATGATGCATGCATGCATGCACGCACCTACGACAGCGAGGGCGGGCAAAGGGGGCGGCGTGAAGAAGTCGTGAGACGTTCTCAGGAGCTCCTCTGCCAGCCCGAGTGCGCAGCCAGCGAGCCAGCTGTGCAAGTATGTGGTACAGCAAGGCGTACCGAGAGGCCCGCCAGGCCGGGGGCGGAGAGCAGGCGCTGCGACACCTCCTCCGCGCTGCTGCCCCGCATGTTGGCAATCACGCTGTAGTACTTGTCGGCGGTGAGGTGGGCCTCCAGCCGCTCAATGAGCTCGTGGCACACCTCCAGCAGGCCCTGTACAGCGCAGCAGCAGTTGGACCAGTTGGGCTGCCGGCCAGCTTGCAGCGCGACTACCGCGCACTCTCAGAACTCGCCACCTGCTTGCAGCGCAGCAGCTCAGAATGCTCTCCAAAGCTGTGGCCACACCCAGCCACCCACCTTGCGCTCCAGCAGCGCGCGGCGGTTGGCCACCAGCGCGCCCTCGCTGTGCATGATGGTGCCGCCCTGTGAAGCGAAAGGAGAATGAGAATGAAAGGCATGGAAGGCCTCGGAAGGGATACAGGTAGCAGCAGAGGAGCACGGGCAGGAGGGCAGCCAGCAAGATGGCGAATGGCAGAGGGCGAGAGCAAGCACAAAGGCCTACTGTCACCCTCTGGGGTGTGCAAACTGCAGCCCCAGCATCACACCTCAATCTGCTTCAGGTTGTTCTCCCGCAGCGTCACACCGGTGGACACCAGATCCAGGATGATGTCAGCACTGCCCATGGCGGGGGCCGCCTCCAGTGCACCTGCAGGGCCAACACAGTGCGGGCAGCCGCGTGTGAAACCGGTGGCAATGGTAACCACGCCCAGGATCAGGGTCAATGAAGGAGTGCCGTGTCAGGAGCACCCACCGCCTGCAGCGTGCCGGCCCCACCGATGCCGCAAGCAAGCAAGCCAGGCTCAACCCCCACCACTGTCTCAATGCATGCAAGCAAGCAAGCCAGCAAGCAAGCACGAGGCTCACCGTCCGCAGACAGCAGCACCACGTGCTCAAAGCCCTTCTCCGCAAAGAACTTGCGCGCGATGTTCTGGTAGCCGGTCACCACCCTGCAGCGCATCCGGCATGGAAGCGGGGCAATGCCATGAGCACCATGCTTGCGGACAATCGTGTCGGTTTCGGTGGCCTGTCACCACCCTGCCCAATGCATGCAGTGCTTGCAGCAGTGAGCGCTCCGCATGCACAATGCCTCTCGGGGGCGGCAGAGAGTTCCACGTCGCGTGGAGAGCAGCGTGCGCTGCCCCGCTGCCCCCTTCTCTGCCCCCTCTCCCTCAACCATCAGCCCCATGCACACCGCAGCGGCGACTGCTCGCTCCAGGGCATCGCCCGCAGCTGCTCCAGGCTGTCGATGCTGGCAAACCTGCGACGGCAGGGTGAGGCACTCCCAAGTGTGGGGGGACGCGCAAGCATCCACATGCAATCCGGCGGCTGCCACCACACAGCCAGGCAGCAAGCCCTCCGGTCCAGGTGCAGTCCATGCGGCCGGGTGAAGTGCCTGCGACTCACTTGCCACCCATGGGCACGCCCAGCGCCAGGTGGCACTGCCCAAAGTCCAGCCGGTCATGCAGGATGACAATGTCTGCAGCGGGTGGGAGTGAAGGCGAAGCGCCTGAATTTCTCAGCGGTCCCAGCTTCAATTTGAGTGTGTCATGAACCTCCCTTCCTCCGGCGGCAGTGCTGTGTGCAGCACAGCATGCAGCGCCGCACTGCTGGCGATGCAGCGGCATGCAGCAAACCGGGCTGCAGCACAGCGGTTCACGCCCTCAACTCACCCGGGTCGTCGTTGCCAATCTCCGCCAGCATGTCCAGGCCCACGATGCCCAGATCCACATCGCCATAAATGATCTTGCGCACCACATCTGTATGTGGGAGGCATGCGATTGAGTATGGGTGCGTGCAGCAGGGCAGGGGAGCACAGTCTGTGCAGCAGGTCTGGCAGCCGCACATGCTGACCGAGTAGGCACATGCTGCCCCGAGCAGCAGCACCCGCCCACCGGCGACGCACTGGAGGCGGACCTCCGATCCCAGCAGCAAGTGATCCACAAAGCGCCTCCTGAAGCACCGCAAGGTCGGGCAGGAGCACCCACAAAGTGCTCACCGGTGGCGCGCTGGAACCAGACCTCCAGGCCCGGCAGCTGCGAGATGCGGGCCACGTACTGCCGCGGGTTGGGCTTCACCACGCTCAGCTGGCAGTCCTGCAGGCAGCATTGGGAAGGGAGGCGCCGGGCGGGTGTGTGCAGCGT
Source organism: Chlorella sp. CH2018 (assembly GCA_009928355.1). NCBI lineage: Eukaryota > Viridiplantae > Chlorophyta > Trebouxiophyceae > Chlorellales > Chlorellaceae > Chlorella > Chlorella sp. CH2018. The sequence goes on along the minus strand of VIYQ01003440.1, from coordinate 6,624 downwards.
GCGGCAGCAGGCGGTGCTCAGCGCTGCAGTTGAGGGGGGTGGCAACCAATGCCGCAGCATGCCCGGCAGCATGATTCAGCAGCAACAGCAGCAGCAAGTCGCAGCAGAGTGCAAGCAGGTCCGCATCTCAAAACCGGCAGCTGCAACACATGCCACCCAATGTATGGGCAGCACGTTGGAAAGCAGGCAGGACGGGCGCTCGCCTTGAGCAGCTGCAGCGTGTCCTCAGCCATGCGGCCCTTGGAGGGCAGTGCCAGCCGCAGCGCGTCGCGCGCCTCAAGCTTGGCGGGTTTTTGGACTGTAAGGGCAGCAGGGCAGAGGCAGAAGCAACGAGGTCGGGACGGGCGGGAGGGCGGGCGGCAGCGGCGGCAGCAGCTGAGGTGGGCGCGAGCTGGCGCCCCATCGCGCTCACCGGTGGTCCCCGCGCTGTTGTTCAGGCTGCAGGCCACCTCCAGGCGGCCGGCCGTCGCTGGCCGGCGTGCCGCCGCTCTGCTGCCTGACCAGCTGCTGCTGCGGACGCTGCTGCTGGGCCGGACGATGCGGCCCGTGCTGCAGCAGGGCACGACGGCCCTGCCAGCCGCTGCCTGCAGCTGCTGAGCCATACTGCTGAGCGCCTGGCGCGAGGGGCGATGCCAAGCCGCTTCTGCTCTGCCCACACCGTCAATCGGTCCAGCCGCAGCGCAATTTGCTATGCAGTGGCCGCCGATCAGACCGGCTCAAGCTGCATTGGGGCGTGCATTTACGCTTTGAGCACGGGTGCAAAGAGGGGCGCATGCAGCATCAATCCCACTATTGTAAACGCTGCAAATAGCCTCTCAGCATGGCCAAGGAGCTCGAGCGCAAGGAGCTTGCTCGGGCGACCGCCGCGGCGGCTGGCGCGGCCCTGCCACTGGAGGGAGAGCACTACGTGGGTCCAGAATTGCTGCTGCATATGTCAACCGGCGCCCCCGACCTGCAGCCGCCAGCGCCCCGCCCCGCCCAGCTCGCTGGCAGCCTTTTGCTTGCCCGCAGACGCACAGCAGCCTCCACTCAATGTCGGCAGGGCGATGGCTGCATGCCAGAGCGTTTGGAGCAGCGCCGGCGCCGGGGCGGCTGCCGCTGCCGCCGGCGCCCAAGCCCCACAGCATCTCAGCCTGTCACTTGCTAATTGCACACTGTCTCCTGCTCCGCCGCATTGCCTGCAGTATTACAATAACTTCTCGGCCTTCAAGGAGGGGGTGGAGGGCTTCCGCGGCCGCCTGCAGCAGCTGCTGACGGCGCTGCCGGTGAGCGCGCTGGCTTTGACCAATTCTGCTGCCATGCCTGAGGCAACTCTGTAGCTTGTGCTTGCAACGCTGCTCGAGCAGCTGCTGAGCCAGCCACGCATCGTTGCGCTGGCGTCTCTGACGTCTCCCCCTCACATGCAGCCTCCATGCAATGCAATCAACGTCCATTCCCACATCGCCTGACGCACTCGCAGGGTGCACCCACACCGCCCGCCGGCACGTTTGACGATGCCGACGATGCGGCCGACTGGGTGTCCTCCCTGCTGGATGCTCAGCTTGAATCTGTAGACGATGCTCTGGCAGAGGCCCGCCGCGCAGCTGATCAGCCCGCGGGGGAGGGCGCTGTGGCAGCGGCGGCAGCGGCAGCGGCGGGTGGGGCAGCTATCCAGCAGCAGCCGGCGGGCAGGCGGGGGCGTGCCTCGGGAGGGTTCACCTCTTACATGGACGCCGCGGCACAGCTGGCGCCCCGGCCGCAGGAGCAGTTTGCGGACCCGGTTGACAACAGCCGCACGCCGTTTGCGCACAAGCTGGACAGCCTGGCGGGGGTGATAGATGTGGAGGTCGCGGCGGCTGAGGCGGCGGCAGCGGCGGCGGCAGGCGCGCCCCGCCCCCACCCGCTGGCGCCTCGCCTGCAGGCACTGGCCTACCCAGCCTGGCAGCTGGAGGTTGGGGAGGCGGTGCCGCCCAAGAGCAATGAGGAGACACCCTTCACCTACATTGACTCGGTGCCGGCACTTCGAGCCGCAGGTGCGCTGGTGGTAGGGCTGCCAGCTGTTGCCACTCTCTGTGGGCAGTGGGTACGGGGTGGCGTGTATGTGATCAGGCCACGTTTGCTCAAGGAGCATCGACTGTGTGCGCCAGCAGATGCAGCGGCTGCCGGGCAGGTGGCCACCGGCACTGCGCTCACCTCCTTTCCGATGCTGACCGTCGTCTGTGTGCGGCCAACCTCTGCAGTGGAGCGGCTGGCGGCTGCGCGTGAGCTTGCTGTGGACCTGGAGGCGCACAATTACCGCTCCTTCCAGGTGCGCTTTCTTTTCCTGCTTCTGTTGCTCCTGAGATGTTTCGGTGCACTGAGTTGCCTCTGTTTATTTTTACCCCCATGACTACCACTCCTTCCAGGTGTGTGCTTCATTTCAACCTAGTGCCCTGTGGCAACAACGCCGCCTTTATTTGTTCAAGGGAATGCTGCTGCATCACTGTTGCACTGCGCTGCAGTGCGCCCGAGAGGCATGCCCACGCCACGCAACTGACTGCGGCTGCTGTGCCGGCTTCGCCCTTGCTGTTGCAGGGGTTCTGCTGCCTCATGCAGCTCAGCACGCGCAGTGAGGACATGATTATTGATGTGATCGCGCTGCGCAGCCACATTGGTGAGCGAGCAAACTGCAGCATGATCTATCTGGGAGCGGCAGTGCCAGCGACAGAGTTGCGGCAGGCCCGTGCCCATAATTGCCGCCGCCTCCGCTGGACCAATGGCCCGTGCTGCGCATCTGGGGACTCAACAGCCATCGATTGGCGAATGCTGCCATCCCGCCTCTGCCTGCAGGCCCCGCGCTGGCCCCCATCTTTGCCAACCCAGAGGTGGTCAAGGTGCTGCACGGCTCCGACAGCGATGTGGTCTGGCTGCAGGTGTGGAGACGGCTGTTGCTTGGCCTGGCTGGGAGCAACGCACCGGCGTGCACAATGGGTTGACCAATTGTTATGGGTGCGGCGCTAAATGCACACCTCGGCAACCGTCTGCTAACACGCTCCACCCGTGATCACCCGCTTCTGCCGTGCAGCGAGACTTTGGCATCTTCATCGCCAACCTCTTTGATACCGGCCAGGTGCGTGCTCTCCGTTTCGTTGCACTGTTTTGGTTACGCTGGGAGCAGTGTTCATGCAGGTTGTTGATCTGCATGCAGTGAGCTGCACGCCAGGCTGCTGCATGCCAGCATGGGTCCCCTTATTCAGAGGCCCCATGCGCAAGACTGACACAGTCAGCGGCCACAAGAGAAGGGCTGGCTATGAATCATCTGCTGCTGCGTCGTCTGCAGGCGGCGCGCGTGCTCGAGTTTCCGGGCCACGGCCTGGCCTACCTGCTCGACTTTTACTGCGGCTTCAAGGTGGGCTGACCTGCTGATCAACCCAGCTGGCGGGCACGCGGTGCAGCTCCCTGCATTTGCCTGTGGGCGTAGGCGCCACTGGTGCTGCAACGCCGCCACAGAGCTGTGCCTGTTGCAGTGCCCCAGATTGAAAGGTCGCTGCTGTGCCTGCAGGCCGACAAGCGCTTCCAGCTGGCGGACTGGCGGGCGCGGCCGCTGAACGAGGAAATGCTGGCCTATGCCCGGGCAGACACTCACTACCTGCTCTACTGCTACGACAAGCTCAAGGTGGGCTGCTGCGCTCGCTGGCTGCGCTCCTTGCAAGGAGGGTGCACTCATTGCAAGGAAGGTGCAGTCTCAGGGAGGGGCGCTGCAACACCCGGCGGGTGTGGGGTGTACTATTGCTGCTTGCTGTCCAACCCACCACACCTCGCAACTCTGGCCGTGCAGGCGGCGCTGAAGGACCTCGGCGACAAGGTGCCTGACCACCTGAAAGTGGAGCTGCCCCTGGGAGCAGAGGCTGCCAAGCAGGCCACCGGCAGCGCGGCGCTGGCGACCGTGCTGGAGCGCAGCCGCAGGCACGTGGTCGCGAGCAGGCAGGGTGCTGTGGTAGGGCTTGCTTCTGCAGGTGCTTGGGCTGCGTCCGCATGCGGGTGGCAGCCCGCAGCTCTCAAGCGCCAACTTGGCCAACTTGACAAACAACCTCACATTGCCCTGGCTGCCCCGCTCTCCCCTACCAAGCAGGCTGTGCCTGCTGCAGTACGAGAAGGAGACCTTCACCTCCACTGCCTTCATGGAGCTGTTCAGCAAGTTGAACGCCACGCTGAGCGATGAGCAGCTGTCGGTGTTTGCAGGTGAAGGGGCAGTGCCATCAACTGGCGCAGATTATTTACTTGCCGGCTGCTTGGTTGAGAGCGCTACCTGAAACGCAGAGCTTCAATCGCACCCTTGCGCTCGCACACGTGCTGCAACGAATGCCTCAATCAACCATTGTTCAAGCATGCCCTTGTCCCTGCACTGCAGCCCTGTACGAGCTGCGGGATGTGTCCTGCCGCCAGCTGGACGAGTCAACCGGCTATATCATGCCTCGCGCCCAGCTGCTCAAGCTGGCGCAAGCCATGCCCAAGACGCAGCCAGGTGCGCTGCGCTGCGCTGCGCTGCGGCATGGTGACTTAAGTGGGCATCAGCCAAGCAGCAGCTAGGACAGTGCCGTGCTCACTGTTACCCACCTGTTGCCGTGCTCGCTTTACCCACCAGTTCCGTGCTCACTGTTACCCACCTGACCTCCACCCCTGTTCCACCACCGCCCATACCGCAGAGCTGATCCGTACTGCTGGGCGTGGCAGCCAGGTGGTCACCCGCCTCTCAGCGGAGGTGCTTGCTGCTGTGAAGAAAGCTCTTGAGCCGGAGTCAGTGGCAGCCATTCGGGAGCTTCGGGCGCAGCCCTGGAAGCAGGCGCTGGCTGAGCATCAGGCACAGCATCCGGGGCAGCAGGCACAGCAGGTGCAGCAGCAGGCACAGCAGGCGCAGCAGCAGCAAGCACAGCAGGCGCCCACTGAGCCCGCCTTGGCAGCCCCCACAGCAGCAGCAGCAGCAGCCAAGCCAGCCTTGCAGCCACGGGCTGTCAAGCCGCTTGTGGCAGCGGGCGGCGGCGGCAGCTTGCTGGGTTCAGCGCTTGGCGGCACAGCAGGCACCAAGCCTGTGCTGCAGCCCCGTGCTGTTAAGCCCCTGGCAGTTGGCAGCAGCATGTTTGCTGCAGCAGTGCAGCCGGCTGCCCAGCCTGCTGCAGCAGCGGCACAAGCAGCAGCGGCTGAAGAGGCTCCTGCTGCACCTGACGAGGCGGAAGGGGAGGCAGCGGCAGCGGAGGCAGCCCCCGCAGCAGCAGTCGAGGAGGCAGTGCCAGCAGCAGTTGAGGAGGCAAACCCAGCAGCTGCCAAACCAGGGCTGCAGGCGAAGCAAGTCAAGCCGCTGGGCTTGCAGAAGAAGCCCGCGGCCGGCGGATTGTTTGGCAGCAGCAGCAGCAGTGGTGCGCAAGTGGGGCAGCCGGCGGCAGGAGTGCTGCTGGGCAAGGGAGCTCCCTCTGCTGCTGGCGCATTGCTTGCCGGCTCCAGCGCTGGCGACGCCTCTGAGGCAGCGGCGGCGGCGGCAGCGGTCAAGGCCTCTTTTGCGCTGCCTTTCAGCTTCGCGGCAGGGGCCGGAGCAGCGGCAGGGGCAGCTCCGCAGGCAGCCCAGCAGCAGCAGGGTGGGGAGGAGCAGGGGCAGCGGGCGGCAGGGGAGGGCACAGCTGCAGGAGGGCAGTCACAGCGGGATGCCATCCGGGCCGCCATCGAGGCCATGCGTGCAGAGGAGCCAGCCGCAGACGCCGAGCAGCAGCAGCTAGATGACGCAGCAGACGGGGCGGAGGATGCGGAGGGGCAGCAGCAGCAAGGCCAGCCGGGGCAGCAGCGTAAGGGCGGCAGCGACCCGCTGGGAGAGTTCCTGCCGCTGCCGGTCTCAGAAAAGTATGGCAAGGGCGCAGTGAAGCGGCGGGCTGCTGCCGAGCCTGGCGCGCCCGGCGGCGGCAGCGCCAACGGCGGCGGCACTGGCGGCGCAGCCAAGAAGAAAGCCAAGAAGGGGCGGGAGGCGGAGCGGCACTTGAAGCAGACGATGGTTGACCTGGGACTGGAAGGTGGGCCGCTGCTGCTGCTGCTGCTGCCGCTATTTTGTGGTCTCTTCAGTTGCCTGGTGTGGCGCTGCAGCGGGATGTTTGCAGCCTGCAGCCGCACTCGTCTCCGAGTCTGCCTGTGGGGCCCGGCCGGCATCCTTGCCCTGGCTTGAATTGAACACCGTCCTCAACCAGCGCAAACACGGGCTTGACCGTCCTGCCTCTGCTGCTGCAGCTTTTCTAATGCCGCACCAACAACCTGCCTCTGCTGCTGCAACTTCCTTTGATTTGGTCGCAGATGCCAGCGAGGCAGAGGAGAGCGAGGATGAGCCGCCTGCCTCCAAGAAGCGCCGGAGCGGCAAGCAGCAGCAGCAGCAGCAGCAAAGCGCTGGCAAGCAGCCGGCCGGCAAGCAGCGGCAGCAGGACAGCAAGCAGCAGCCAGGCGACGAGTCGCCTGTGCAGCAGCAACAGTCGTCTCCTGGCTCGGAAGTCAAGGCTGGCAAGAAGGTTGACTACGGCGCGGCGAAGAGCAAGTTTGACCTGGGCATCGTCAACCCTCATGCCATTCAGCCAGACGAAGCTGACGAGCGGCGGGGCCGCGGCGGGCGGGGCGGGCGCGGCGGGCGCGGGCGGG
>VIYQ01003433.1:0-20019 GCA_009928355.1 Chlorella sp. CH2018 | reverse complement strand
GGCTGGGCGGCGGCGGGGGCGGGGCAGGTGGCGGAGGGGCCTGCAGTCATTGCGGTGGGCAAACCTTTGCCAAATGGCAGTCTCCGACACGCCAGGGAAGCACTCCTGCTCTGCTCGGCAGACTTGGCAGACCCCACACACGGACTTCTGTGCAACACTTGCTGTTGCAGACTTGCCGGCGGTGAAGGTGGTGGCGGAGAGGGTGGTGTAGCGTAGGAAGGCAGGTCCGAGAGGGCGGCCTCTGTGGCAGCTGTCACCGGCCAGCCCCAGCCTGCAGTGCCAGGATGTGGCCAGGCGGACGGCAGCACGAGGGCGGCTCAACTCGAAACAACAGGCACCCCTTCCTCCTTGCACTGGACCCATGCAGCTTGCTTGATGCACGCTGCCACGCTGCCAATCAGCGAGGCCAACCTTTATAGTAAGGGCTGAGGTCGCGCCCAGCGGCGCGCGACTGGAACCTGGGCCCGGGAGGGGTGGGGAGGCGGGGGTCTGGTCACCCTTCCAGGCGCTCGCTCATCCCTCACGCTCGCTCGCTCACTGCTGCGGCCAACCTCAGAATCGGTGCAGTCGTCACTCACTTCACCCACTGGTTGATCTTCTCTACATCCGTGGTGGGCTGCTCCGCTGAGCTCAGGGTGGCGTACTGTGCAATGGTGTCGCCCAGCAGCTTGAAGCCCAGCCCAGTGTCGTCCACAATCTGCGGAGGGCGGTGCAGGAGATGAACAGCTGTACTCCTTGCAGCAGTGTGCATGGCTGGCCGCAGCAGGCACAGTCGGACCACCACTCGTGAACAGTAGGGAATCCAGACCAGCAGCAGGAGACCCACAAGCCGCGGACCTGTAGGAACGAGTCGAAGTACAGCGAGGACGTGGCGCACAGGTAGGTGTAGTTGCCGCTGGGATACTGGGCAAAGTACGCCACCCGCTCGGCCTCCCGGCTGGTCATGTCGTTGCCCCGCCAGCCATAGAAGTTCTGATTAACAGGGGCAGGGAAAGGGATGCAAGCGGGCAGAGTCAGCATCTGCTGCACACACGGCATGCTGGCATGCTGCTTTGCTGCAAGCCTGAGCCGCCTGCCTCACCCTGGGGCTGACTGGGAAGGTGGACAGGTTGGCTGCCTTGACGGCGGCCCATGAAGCCGCGGAGAAGAAATTGACCGTGACCTCTCCTGTGCAGCCCCTGCGCGATTCGATGCCATGTGCGAGGAAGCAGGGGAGTAGGCACAAGTGATGGAGCGGTGGCGACGAAGCCAGTGGGTGGTGGCAAGGCACGGCAGTGCTAGTCCGCAGGCCAGTGCACGACCTTGCGGGTCAACCCTGCCAGCCCGCTAGCGCTGGCCCGCTGGCGCGCTCACCATGTCCACAGCCCGTTCTGGTGATTGTGCCCCTGCAGCAAAAGTCAGCAGGACGGCCATCCTCAAGTGCAGCTTGGCAGCTTGCCATGACGAAGTGGCGGTGCCGACACATGGAGCCTCTGCCCAGGAGCCCCCACCTTTCACTCTCCCGCCATTCTGGTCCCCCCTGCCCTGTGCCTCACCAGCTCATGATACACGCCCCACTTGGCCTCGTGGGGGTTCAGCAGGGCGCTGTAAGCAAAGGTGTACATCCTGAAGGGCATTGCGGAACCAATGTGAACAAACCATGAGTTGTGTGTAGAGGCAGGCTTGCGGCCGGCATGGGTTCGGATGTGGAAAGTTTGGTGACAACACAGGACATGCAAGCATGCGCATTGGCCACTGGCACCTCAGTGGCGCCACTGCCGTGGCATCTTGCCGCACACAGCCCCGCTCACATGATGGGATAGCCAGAGTGGGCAAGGCCAGCACTGATCTCCTGTGCAACGGGCAGTGTTGGGGCAGGGCTTGCTCAGCGCTTGGAAGTCGAGCGCTGGCGCAACCGGATAATCCCTGCTTTCACAAGCAAGATGCAGCACAGGCGAATAGGCAAGCTTCTGTAATCGTACTGTGCAACACGCACAAGCTACAGCAGCCTCAGCAGCAGCGGCGGCGGCACCAGCGGCAGCAGCGCACCACATCGCCCTGGACGCGCATGGGGTGCGGCCTGTCTCGCGGGATGGCTGCCACATCAGCATTGGCGTCCTGGGACACAATGAGAGCGGGGGATGCTCAGCGTTGGCAGCACGTCCTCCCAGCCCGGCCGCAACAGCAGACTACAATCGTCTGCTTCACTGGCTGTGAATCAATCGGGTGGGGAATCGCGAAGCAGCACATTGTAGGGGCTGCAGCGCGACGGCGTTCGAGTTCATCAAGCCGCCTCCATGGGCTGGCCAGAAGCTTGCACGTCAACTGGCCGCACCACCGCCTTGCCTGCACAACGTCGTAAAACTGGGCGATCTTCTCTGGGTGGGTGGGCAGCCACTTTTTCAGTTCGGTCAGCGGGGCGGCAAACGCAAACTTGTCGCTGGAAACGTCGCCCCAGGGTGCGGGCTTCAGCAGCTCGGAGGGCCAGTCGGCTGGGTTGGACACGCCGTCCTGTGTTGAAGTGGCGGGTGTGCATTGGGTTGGTTCAGCGTGGTGGGCAGTGATGCCCGAAAACGCAGGGGCCAGGCACATCTCCTGTCAGCCCCTCCTTGTGCCGCTGCTCATGAGTGTTGCCCAAGAATGGCCGGCCATTGCTAGCCCTCCCAGCCTCACCAGATAGTACGCGGCCTCAATGATGCCGCCCGAAATTTGCACGGGGATCTGTCCAAAGTTCTGCCCTCCTTTTACCGTGATGTACAGAATGCCTGGGCCAGGATGGAGGGACAGAAGACTGATTCGACCGGTCGGGTGTTGAGGCAGGACAGCCCACATTGGCGGTACGGTGCTGGGCAGAAGCCGCCAACTCAGTTCACTGCAAAGGGGCATGCTTGATTGTACACCGTGGCACCTAGCATCTCCCCCGCACCGCCAAAGGGCGAAGCCACGTTGATGGTCGGTGTCTTCATTGAGTACTTTCGCACCAGCTCGGGAAGGCGCGGCCAGGCGACCTTGTGGTAGATCTGAGTGGGTGACGCAAAGACAAGCCGCCATCTTGCAAAGCTGCGCCACATTCGCAATGGGTTTGTGCAGCACACACGCGCTCACGCCCCCTGCACTGTGCCTGGAGACACCCACCGAGTCTTGATAACCGCCAAGGTGCACCACAGGTGCGCCTCGATTCACCACATCTGCTGGCAGAGTGACGGTCACAACCTGCAGGGAGTGGCGGGCAGGGCAGCTACACCTGAGTTCCCAGCTGCCGCTTGCCAGCACGCTGAGCCTTGTGCCTGCATTTTGGTCACCACCCAGCCAGCCGCTGCTCACCTGGCCGGCAAGGCCCCACAGGCCCACTGCCTGCCAGTACGTGCCCGCCTTGTTGCCGTTGAGATAGCGGGTCACGGTGCCGGCCAGCGGCTGCACCCCTGCTGCCGGCTTGCCCGGGAAGAACACGGCATCAGGGCTCTCTGGCATCTCCTCTGGAGGCAGCCACTTGTAGAGGCAGAGGCGCGCCAGGGCCTGCAGGGCGTGCGGTGGCGAGCAGGGTGGAGGGGTGGTCTGGAAGGAGCTCCTCGAGGGCACAACGAATGCAGGATGGCAGAGGCGCAAATGGCGCAGCAACAAGCCAAGACTAGGCGCTGATGCGGCACCGCAAAGAGGAGCAGGTTGGAGAGGCGGGAGCAGCAGGCGCTACCCAGTGGTGGAGCCGGCAAGCAGTCCAGCCTCCCTCAGCTTGCCTGGGCGGCAGCCAGGGAGCGGCGCTGCAGCGGCTTGGTGTTGTCGATGCCCGGAGACAGCGCAGCCAGCTGCACCAAGAGGGTGGTGATTGAAGGTGACACTGTCCATTTGCTTGGTAACTCCACCTGACTAAACCAGCTGCACTTTTCACTGCCGAGTCCAAGCATCCAAGTCGAGCATCCAACTGCACCCCTGCCTGCGCAGCCAGCTTCTGCCCGGCAGGGCCCACACCCGCCGACCCACCCACCCAGTCCTCGGCACCCCCCTGCTCTCACCCCTCGGATCTTGTCCCAGTAGGCGGTGTCCTGCCGCACGCCGCCTGCTGTGACCTGCACCCAGGTCGTCATGGCCGCCTGCATGTCGCCGTCGGACATGTCGTAGCAGGGGCTGGAGGTGTCGTTAGTGACCTGCATGTGGCGGGACGGAGCAGCGGCTGCTTCAGTTGTGACCAAGCAAAGGAACAGGAGAGGGAAGTAAAAGGCCTGTGCAAGTGGGCCCAGGTCGAGTCAGCGCACTCACAAGTGGAGCTGCTTCTGAATGCACCCCCATGCACGGCTGGCTGCAAGTTTGAGGCCCGCCGGCCACCGCCCCCGGCCAACTAGCATGCACCATGGGGCCTCACCACCGCCACCAGGCAATCGATCTGTGCCTCTGCGTTCGCCGCAGCCTGGCTGGGCAGGGTGGCAGTAACGTTGAACTCCATCTGCTGGGCGGCCGTTGCCACCGAGATGCCCAGCGGTGCCATGAGAAGGTTGGCTGGGTGGCCAGTGATGGCTGGGACCGAGTTCCAAGGGGAAGGGCTGCTGGCCGCCACCAGCACACCACCGCCGGCAGCCAGGAAGGCACGCACAGTGCCGGCATGGCCGGCCAGGGCGGGATCGGTGCCGTCCTGCAGAGGGCAGCAGGCGGCAGGCTAGGAACGAAGGTGCGGCTTTCCATGTGCGGCGGCGCTCCAGCTGTCGCGGGCTGTCATCACTCCAAGCCATGCTTTGTTGTTAGGAAGTTGTTAGGAAGGCACAACCCACCCACCAGGAACAACACATCCACCAAGGAGGTGGACAGCGCTGCAAATGTCACATTGCCGGCGTTTGTGAAAGTGGCGGGAGCCTGTCGAAAGAGTGGGAGGGGGCACACATCAGGCGCAGTTCCAAGCCTGACCTCCCGTGCCCTGTTCAAACCCGCTGCTGCACCTCTCCAAAGCAGCTGGCTGCCCACATCCATGGTGACAGCCCACCCACTCACCCACCTACCTGGGCCACCAGGGAAGCAATTGCGCCGGTCGTCGTCCATGTGCCGCTGCCGGTGCCCACAGCTGCCAGCCGGATGCCACTCGTCTTGCCGGCGGCCGCCCACCGTGCGGCATTTGCCAGCAGGCGGCAGATGCCCGTGCTGCCCGTGCATGCTGCAAAATAGGAGGCAGAGCCCAGGAAGAGCAGGCGGCCAGGGCCGTAGCCAGCAGCGGAGACCAGAGCGGCATTGTTGGAGGGGGAGATGGCAATGGCCTTTGCGGCGCCAAACACGTACTGGGTGCTGGTGGCCCAGCCGGAAGCCGCCAGGGTGCCAACCCCGTCAGCTAGGGCCGACTGGTCGGCTGCCGTGAACGTGTAGGGGGCCTGGAAATGTTGAGTGGGGTGGATACGGCATGTGGTGCAAAGGCTCAGCGAGCGCATGCGCAGACGAGAAGGGGTACCAGCGGCTGCGTCACGCGCACCTTGCATGCGGTCAATGGGCCGGGTCAACGCGTTCCAATCAAGACAACTCACAACTGGAGGCGAAGGCGGGGGAGGGGGTGGGGACGGCGGCGGAGAGGGCGGCTGCACAACGAACGAAGGAGCGCTCAGGTGAAGATTGGAGGGGAAGACAGGAGTGGGTCAGGGGGTTGGATTTGAGCAGGCAAAGCTGCCGATTGCGCCATGCTTTGCTCACCAGAGGAGGGGAGGGTGGCGGGGATGGGCGGGGAGGCGGCGGAGGCGACTGCAGTATAGAAAGATGGCAGAAGCAGACCACTTCAGGTGTACGGGTGGGTCAGGGCAAGCCTGCCTTGACAACCGCGTTCGGCTGCGCCACCAGCAGCCAGGGAGCAGCGCTTCACTCACCGGCGAGGGCGAGGGCGGCCGAGGTGGGCTGGGAGGCTTGGGCGGGGGGAACGGAGGCATGGGAGGAGACTGCACACATGGCAAGGTTGTTGGGGAGGTTGCATACTGACGGCAGCGGCTTAGGCTGGTTGCACGCTAACAAGAAATGAAAAGGGCTACTTCACTAGCTAGGCTATAGCCCCAACGTACACAACCACGGCTGCACTGTGCTTACTGGTGGCAGTGGAGGGGGAAGTGGCGGGCTTGGTGGAGCGGGCGGCGGCTGCATGCTGCCTGGAACGATGGACTTGAGGGTGGCGCAGGCCGCTCTGCTGAGGTCCATGCCGCTCCGGAAGGCAGCCTGGGTTGTAGCATGCAGCCAAGCCCACCGGTGGGCAGCCAAGAGCGAGGCAGCACGGGCACCACAGCACTGGTGTGGGGCAGGCCAGAGCGGCCCGTGATTGCAAACTGAACGCTGCAAACGCAGGCATGGAGCCGATTGCCCAAAGCGCTGCCCCTGCTGCGCTCACAACCAGCTGCCCGCTGCTCACCGTGGCCAGGCGGGACCAGTAGGGCGCGCCAGCCGGCAGGAACGGATGGGCCCGGTTTGTAGCGTACGATGCAATGGCAGCAGTATCACAGCTGGGGCCGGTGCCCTTGCAGGACTCATCCAAGCAGTCCAGAGCTGCGTCAATGTTTCCAATCTGGCTGGGTGGGGCGGCGCTGTCCAGCGCCAGCACGTGGTCCGCTCTCAAGGTAAACCTCTCGCTGTGCATGACGATGCCCTGCGCTTCCGACCAGGCAAAGAGGGCAACTGATCAGCGCGGGTGCGAGCAAGGAGCAACTGCAGCCAGGATGCGAGCCAGGGAGGGTGCCGCACGGGCAAGGCCTTTGGGGGATGTGGGGTGGCGGCACTACCAAGCACGCACCCAGCGGCTAGGCCACTGAAGGGGCGAGGCAAGCTGTACCACACTGCAGCGGAAGACAGGTGCCCAGCCTCACCATGGGCCTCAGGAAGGCGTTGCCTGGGTGGCTGATCAGTGGCCTAGATGCCGAGTCGCCCCAGCTGTTGCACTCGTACGCCACAATGGCTGCGCCGCCGGAAGCAATGAAGGCACGCAGCGCCTCTGCGTTGCTGCCGATTGCAGAGTTCTGGCCTGCAGGAGGCACCACAGACGCATGGCCGGGTCGGAGACTGCCGGATTGCACATACAGCTTGACCTGTGAATCCGCTTCAGCGTACCGTTGATCAGCAGCACGTCCACCGAATCTGTCGAAACTGAGTTTGGCGACACAACGCCTGCCACGTTGAATATCAGCTCATCCTGCACCACAAGGCCGTGAAGTCATGAAGCAGCTAGAGGCAAGCCTGGGCACCAGTGCATCGCCGCACATCCAGGGCGCTGCGGCACGTGCGCACGCATTTCAGGGCCACAGCAACGTCCCCGCGGCTGCCGATGGCCAGGCAGGAGCTGGCGGTGAGGGGGAGGTGAGGAGCTGTCACGGCCAGCCCTCACCGCTGCGCCCAGGCGGGCCAAGATGCCGGTTGCCCAAGAGGGCTCGGTCGTTGCCACCCGGATGCCTGCCGAACAGGGAGAGCAGGCGCACTGATGAAGCACGAGCAGCATGCCAGGTGCCACCTGCACACGATGCCCAGCTTTCACTGAGCACACCCCTAGCACGCATGAGCAGTGCATGCCGGAGTGGCAAGGGGTCTGCATTCCATGCATGCTCACCGTATATCAGCTGGGATGCCCACTTCACGCTGCAAAAAGAGAGGCGATGCACACTGCAGGTGAGAGGCTCGCTGCGAGGAGCTTCCCTGCCGCAACAAGTTGCACAGCGCTAGCGGTGCCCGTAGCATACCTTGCAGGTGTACATGCATCACGCATCGGGCCGCTGGGAACTGCCAGGCATGCAGAAGAAGCCACCAGCCAGCGAAGAAAGCCTGCCTGTTTTGGATAAACAGGCCCAGCGGCGAGTCCATCTGCGCGTTGGCCAGGTGGCTCTGGTGGCCCAGCACCACCACCCTGCCCGCGCCCCAGGTGGCAGCAGACGCCACAGGGTAGGTGGCAAACCTGAGGGGGGCGAAGCGGCAGGCAGGGGCGAGAGGTCGCAAGCAGCAGCTGGCAAAGCAGGCGTCCAGCGGCTGGCAAGCTGTGCCCGCTCCGTGGCTCGAGGCAATGTTCATGAATTAATTAATGCTTGCCGCCCAACTGTAGCAGTCACAACCGCACCCGGGAAGGAACGTGATGGCCAGGGTGTTGTTGCCATACAGGATCTGAGGCGATGTGGCAATGCCAACCATCTCGTTGCGGTTGGATGGCGTGATCTGCAGGGGGGGCGACAAGAGTCGACCAGACGTGAAGGGCACGAACCCTCAAGCCGCGGTGGAAGCCGGCAGGGCGGATGAAAAGGCAGGTGGCACAACCCCTGTCTGTCAAAATCCGGCATGTGACACAGCCTGTGCTTGCCTCCCCGACCCCTGCACATACCTGACCAACGCCAAGCGCCAGCTGCTTGTAGTCAGTGGCGGTGATGGCCGGGGTGGCTGCATCAGCTGGGGGCGGCGGCGCCTGCGCGGCTGCTGGCCAGGGCGCCACGCATGCCAGGCCTGCCAACAGCAGCAGAGCCACTGACGCTGACGCTGACTGTCCAACCATGCTGGCAGCTGACTTCGGAGCTGTGCCAAGGGGATCTGCAGGGTTCAAGTGGAAAAGAGGCGGCAGGTCAACGAGAGTGCACGGGCGGCGGGTCAGCGAGAGTGCGGCGGCATCTGCCCCGCCACGACGCAGGGCCCCAGCGCAGGCACCGACGCGTTGTTTCACCTTTCCTCACCTTACACCATCCGTCAGCCCGGCGGCAGACCGAACAGGGCAGCTTTTTGCGAGCGGGGCGGTACTACACTTAGTTGGTCAGGCGGGAGGGGTGCTGGCGCTTGCTATGACACAGAAACGGGCTGATGCAGGCGATGCTTCTGTCAGCTAAGCCTCCGGTCAGCGAAACGGGGCTGCGGCTCGCGGGGACTGTCCGGGAGACCCCCTCGGCCCACAAGCTGAGCCTCAGGCCCACGCGATCTCAATCATAGAGTCGGTGAGCGCTGCGCTGCGCAATAGAGAGGGCAGCCTGGGCACAGCATGCACGGCGCACCGCCGCCGCCGCCCGAATGGTCGCACGCTGCAGAGCCGAAGCATCCTCAGCAAAGGCAGCAACCAAGCGGCCTCCAGTGTTGACTGTCGGAAATGGCAACCGCACGTGGGGGCAGCTGGTGCATGCCTGTGACGGCAGGAAGGTCGATAGGAAATGCGCAGGCCACCGTCTCCGTTACTGCCTGTTGTTCTGGTACGCCGTCTGTGGCCAGCCGTCTGTGAAGCACAGTGCGCATCTCGATCGATCTGTTTCAAGGAGTTTTTCTGGGTGATGCAGCTTCGCAGTCCTTGTGCTTACGACTCAAAATATGTTGCATGCGCTTGTGTATTTGTTATGGACAGTATGGGCAACAGGCCTGAGTGCGAAGCCACTCGAGGCGGCAAGGAGAGCATCAACGGCAAACCCGTGGGGACAACAAGGCGGGAGCGGGAGCACAGAGAACCCTGCAGGAACAGGGTCCTTGCTTCCTTCCTTGCGGCACAGAATGTCACATGCAGTCACCTGGTGCTGTGCGCCGCTGTATTCACCTGGCCCGGCGGCGCAACTTCATGAGCCGCTGTCGAGCAATCTTGCTTTTCGCTGCTGTCACAGCCGCCTGCTTCGGCTCCTGCTGCAGCCTTGCCAGCATCGTCTGCCACGCCAAATGCCACGCTGCGGTCGGGCTGTATGACAACCAGGGGGCGAGGCACGCTGCGCTGCCTGTCACTGCCTGCATTGGGCGGGCAGCAGGGCAGGCCTGATGCGGAGGGCGAGCAAGCTCAAGGCAGACAGCGCAATGCGCTGGAGCAGCACAGTCAAGTGCTGGAGGTAATGGCCGATACTCCAACACCGCCGCAGCGGCACACACCTGCAGAGCTGGGGCCTGCCCCAGGGCTGCTGCTGCTGCTGGCGTCGCCAGCAGCCAGCGCCAGGGATCGTGCCGAGCGCCAGCGGTAGCGGCAGACCTGCGCAGCATAAGCCCTGGTGGGAGCCTGCCTCAGCACTCAGGGTTTGTGTGCCGACGACCCGCACAGATCCATGTTGCGCTCCATGCACCAGCGGAGCAGGGCCAAGCAGTTCTGGCAGGGCTGCAAGGGCTTGCACAAGGCTGCAGGCTTGCAGGTCGTCCAGGGCATGAGTTGGGCACAAGGCGGTGCAGCGCAAGGACGCACCACGGCCATGATCAGCAGAGAGACGAGGCCGCACAGCGTGATGCCCATGTACAGCACTGCAGGAGGAGGGCTGGCGGTTCAAGAGGGATGGTTGGGGCAAGGGGGCAGTGGATGCGCATAGGGCGAGCGCAGCCAGATGCACAAGCAGGTGCAGCGGCGGTCGTTAACTGCATGCCGGGCTGTTTGCTTTGCGCACCCCAGCGGCCGGCGTCTCCCCAGTGCCAGCTGCTGCTGGGCTGCTGCTGTTGCACAATCATCACCGCGGGCTGCTGCTGGCCGCCCATCGGTGCGCTGGACAGCGGCAGGGGCGGTGCCAGCGCATCTGCAATCTGCAGGCAGGGCAAGGGATGGCGGAAGGGCAGGTCAGCTGACGCGGCGGCAGGAAGGCGGCGGAGGGTGGCGGCAGGAAGGCGGCAGAGGGTGGGGGGCGGCGGCCGCTAGTTGCTGCCGACTGGCTCCAGCAGACTGGTGGCTGCTCTGGGACCCAGCCCCAGGGCAGCACCAGGGCAGGGAAGCACGCTGGGGCTAGCTCAAAACCCGCTGGCTCGGCTGCAACCCAACGATCCTGGCTTTGCAGCAGCAGTCGAGCCATCGTGAAGGCCTGCTCGTGTTCTGTGTGCAGGCAGAGGGTCTCCAAGGGGGAGCACTGCCCGCCTTGTCATCAAAGACGCACAGCAGCGCCAGCGCTCAGTGGCGGTTTTGCTTTGCTTTTGCGCAGCTGGCGGTGGTTGGAACCCCCTTGCGCGCTTACATATGTGCATGTAACTAACATTACCTATTGACTCGCTGGGGAGTCGCGGCTGCAAGTGCTGCTGCACACATCGCGGAACGAATGGCGGGGCGCCGGCGGAGACCGGCGGCGGCGGCCGCCGCCGCGAGCACATGCCTGCCTAGGTCACTCCCGCTGATTGTGGCCAATCGAGCGATGCCAGAACGGCCTGAATGGTGGCGGCAACCTTGCCATCGGGGGCTTCACACTACAACATCCTTGCAACGCCATGCAAGCAGTAGTGTCGTTTCAGGGCGCGCCATCTGCGTTTGCACCAGGCCTGCAAGTCTCTCATCAGGGCACCCTGAGCCAGTGGGCCAGCGGCACAGTTATGGCGTGTCTGGCCGAGGAGGCTGCCGACCTCCTGGACAGCGCGGCGGACCTTGATTCGCTGCTCGCACATGTGCAGGTGAGTCAGGGATGCAACAACCCCCCCTGCAAGCGAGAACAAAACGCACCGCAGCGGTCGCAGCCTCTCCTGCCCTCCTGCGAGGGACGAGCGCATCCCGGCAGCATGTTGGAATGGCGGGGATTGCCTGCGCCGCTCCGGCCAGCTGGTGGTGCTGCCGCCGGCGGGAGGCGGCAGCTGCCGCCGCCGCTCCACCTGCGCGTGCCGCCGCTCTACAACATGCCTGCCTCCGCCCATCTGAATCACAGGATGAGGGCGCCATGCAGCATGGCGGCACCGGATCGTGCTGTGGAGGGCACTGCCACGGCCCCAAGTCGGCTGCGGGCCTCCGCCTCAGGTGCGGCTCGGCCTCAAGTCTGGTACATAGGGGACGCATTGCCTGCAATGCCAGCACGACGGCACGCCGCCTCACACAGGAGCTTCAAGCTTCAATACCATGCTGCACACGCCTGCTGCTGCACGCCTGCTCCTGTCTGCAGGCGCGCGTCAAGCGCCTTCATCGCAGAGCAGCCGCAGGCGCCGCAGCCCATGTGTGGCCACAACCACCAGCAGCAGGCGTGCAGCCACAGCCACAGCGAGTGCGGCTTGCAGGCGCAGCAACAGTGCGGCCATGGCTGCGGGCATGCAGATGACCACCATGGGCAGCATGGGGTGCAGCACGGGCAGCATGAGCAGCATGAGCAGCATGGCCGGCACAACGCACAGCAGCATTGCGAGCACGAGGCACAGCCCCTGATCCGCACCACGCGCGTCTTCTGTGCCGGCATTTGCTGCCCCATGGAGACGCCCCTGGTCCACGCAGTGCTGGGAGGCCTGCCCGGCGTGCACAGCGTGAGTGCCTGGGGGCGGGGAAAACCGCTTCGCGCTGCTGCCGTCGGTGCCTGCTGCTGTTACTTCCCTGCTGGATGCAGGTGTGTAGCTAGCCCGCTGTGGTCAAGGGTCACTTGCCAGCTGTTGAGTCACAGCTTGTTCAAGCACCCACATGCTTGCACCACCCGGTCTGCCTGCCACAGGTGGATGTGTCGGTCATGGCACAGACAGTCTCGGTGAAGCATGATGCGGCGCGTGCCAGCCCCGCCGCCCTGGTGGCCGCTCTGAATGGAGCCATGCTAGATGCCAGCCTCACGCCGCCACGCCGCCAGGCGCAGGTACCGCCGCTGCTGCCGCCGCGGGTGCTTGCAGAGGCCTGCTGATCTGAAACCACCCGCCGCTGCCTTGCCGGGCGTTGTGTGCAACATCTGCGGCATGCCGTGCCTCCACCCCTGCTTGCTCGCTCCCCATCACTTTGCAGGTTCGTGGCCGCTGGCTGCCGCCCTGGCACGTGCTGGCCGGGGCCTGCCTGCTGGTCACCTCCCTGCTTCACTGCCTGGCAGGCGCTGCCGCATGGCTGCCTGCCTGGCTGGAGCAGCTCGAGGTGCTCAGCCTCGCAGCTGCCGTGCTGTGCCTGCCGCGCATTGCGCTGCGTGCCGCGCTGGCGCTGCGCCAAGGGGTGAGCTGGGGGCGGCGGCTGGGAACATGCACGAGTGAAGGGAACATGCACGAGTGAATGAAAGCGTGGCGAGGGGGGCACTGCCTGACTGTGGCAGCTGCTGCAACATGCAGGGCAAACACAGCTGCTGCCTGCCTTGTCCCTCCCTCCCTCCCCAGGTGATTGATGTCCACCTTCTGGTCACCATCGCTGCCTGCGGTGCCATCGCACTAGCCGACTGGGCGGAAGCAGCGGCGGTGGCGGTGCTGTTTGCCCTGGCTGAGCATTGGGAGCGGTGCTGCACGGAGCGCGCGCGCGACGCTGTGCAAGCGGTGCTCACACTGCGGCCCGAGTCAGGTGCGATGGCACGGCTGGGTGGATGCCCCCTGTTGAGTAGCTGTGCCTGTTGAAATGCTGCGCCCATGCCGTCTCCGCACACACTGAACCCGGCTCGCCCCCCTTGCCATCTTCTGCAGCCAAGCTGGCGGCCAGCGGGGCCACGGTGGCGGTGGAGGAGGTGCCTCCTGGCACTGAGGTGCTGGTGGCCCCAGGGGAGGCTGTGCCGCTGGATGGCTGTGTGCTGTCGGGAGAGAGCGCCATGGACGAAAACTTGCTGACCGGTGAGTCATTGAGTCAGCTGGGGCTGAGGGGTACCACACGACTGATTGATTTGTGCATGTCGCTTGGGTCACCTGGATAGAGGGGCTTGCCTGGTTTGCGGAGGGTCACCACACCCAGTGCACGTCCCGGCTGGCATGGCATTCATGACACTCCAGGAACGCCACTTCTTGCAGGCGAATCCATGCCTGTCCTGCGCGGCCCCGGCAGCACCGTCCATGCTGGCACCCTCAACGTGGGCTCAGCTGTGCTGCGCGTGCGCACCACTGCCGTGGCAAGCGACACTGCGGTGGCACGCATGGCGGCGCTTGTGGACGCGGCGGCTAGTCAGCAGAGCCCGGCTGAGGCGCTGGTGGCGCAGGTGGGTTAGCAGCGGGTTAGAGCCACATTTGGCTGAAGTTGCACAGACTCCAGAGCTTGCCCGGGACAGCACACAGAGGGGGTGCATGCGTAATGCCATGTAAACCTGCCCTCCTGCTCCAAACCACCTGCAGTTTGCCCGCGTCTACACCCCACTCGTCCTGCTGCTGTGCCTGGCGATGGCAGTCCTGCCCTGGGTGCTCCTGAGTGACCCTGCCGCGCAGCGGGTGAGTCACCGACGGCCTGAAAAGCCTGGCTGACGGCTGGTGGTTTTCAACCGCACAGCCCTAGGCAGCCCCCCCCAGCCCCCCCCCATGCAGCATGTGCTCTTGGAATGACAGGCACCCTTTTACCAAGCACGCCCACTGATGCTGCGTGTGCTCCCTGCACATCTCCCTCCTGCCCACCCACAGAGCTGGGCCTACCTGTCCCTGCAAGTGCTGGTCACCGCCTGCCCCTGCGCTCTGGTCCTGTCTACCCCCGCCACCGTGGTGTGCGCGCTGGCCCGCGCAGCGCAGCACGGGGTGCTCATCAAGGGCGGCGCTGCGCTGGAGGCGCTGCGGCGGGTGAGCCAACTCCATGCCTCTGCAATGCTGCGCTTGGGCTTGCTTCTCGAAGCAGGCAGGGCTCCACCCCATGCCGCCTGCCGGCTACCGTCGACCCTTCCTCTCCCGACATAAGCTAGCAACAGGGTAGAGGCGACTCTGTCCACCCGGCCTTCCGCTCACCTGCCGCCCGTCCGCCCTCCATCCTGGCAGGTCTCGGTGGTGACTCTGGACAAGACTGGCACACTGACTAAGGGTTCCTTCCAGCTGGTGGGCTGCCACCCGTGCCCTGGCTGGACGCAGCACCAGCTGCTGCGCCTGCTGGGCTCGCTGGAGCGCGGCAGCAGCCACCCGCTGGCAGCGGCCGTGCTAGGCTACGCGGCGGCGCAGGTGGGGAGCTCCAGGGCGACTTGCTCCAGGGTGGATCTGAAAGGGGCCTGCCGCTACCCTTAACCGGGCTGGCCTGCTGGCCTGTGACCCTACCACCTACCACGTGCGCTGCCCTGGCCCAACCATGCTAACCCCATCATTTGGCTCCTCCCCCTGCCAACCTGCACACAGGGCGTGGCGTGCGACGCAGCGGTGGAGGAGGCCCACGCAGTGCATGGCGCGGGCATCACCGCCCTGGTGGATGGGCAGCGTGTGGCCGCTGGCACCCCGGCCCTGCTGGCCTCAGCCGCTGGAGTGTGCGGCGCAGAAGTGGAGGTGGCGCAGGCAGCACTCGATAAAGAAGGTGGGTGAATGGGTGGTGGTGTGGAGTATGGGTTGCGTGGCGGCTCGCGGCGCAACAAGCGATGCACTCTCACCACTCATGTTGCACCCAGCTCGCCGTGCTTACGGCCACCGTGGCATTTTTGCAGGTGCTACTGGCTGCTTTGTGGCGGTGGACGGACAGCTGGCGGGCTGGGTCAGGTGAGCTTGCGTGGGGTTGATGGCTGTCCACCATCAGCACGTGTTGGTTTTACAGCAGGACCATGTGGCAGCGGCGTCTCATTCCGGCCATGTTTCCTGCCTGCCAACCGTGCGTGCAGTGCCCGTGATGTGGTGCGGCCCGAAGCAGCCGAAGCTGTTGCCCTGCTGGGCAGCCTGGGCTGCACCGCAGCCATGCTGACGGGTGATGCAGCGGCGGCAGCAGCGGCAGTGGGCGCTGCGGCGGGCATCCCACCCAAGCAAGTTCACGCGCGGCTACTGCCGGAGGACAAGCTTGCCAAGGTGACACAGCCGCTGCATTGGTGCTCCTGTAGCTTCTGTACACTGCCCAGTCTGGGACGCCGTTCCGTCTGCTTCCGGTGTGCTACGCTGCTTGCATGTTGCCAGGCAGCGTTCATTTAACTGCAACTGCTGCTTGTGTGCCCACTGCTCTGCAGGTTGCTTGGTACCAGCGTGGCACAGCAGCTGACCCAACACACCAGTCGCTGTGGCGCCGCGCCCTGGCGCGCTTGCGGCCCCGCCAGCAGCAGCAGCAGCGCGTGTGGGTGGCACACGTGGGAGACGGCGTGAACGATGCACCCGCACTAGCGGCTGCAGATGCAGGCATTGCCATGGGAGTGGCCGGCAGCGCGGCAGCCCTGGAGGCAGGGTCAGGTGAGGAGGCGCTGTGGGCGGGTGGGGTGCCCGCCAGCGGGGGTGCACTGATGGGCTGAGGCGGGCCACGGTGGTGGGGCGGTTGTCCTGGGCTGTGAAATAATGTGCAACAGTCCGCCCAGCTGGCCAGTGTGCACCACGCACATCCCTGCCTAGCCGCGTGTTTACGGCATCCTTCCTTCACCTTTGCCCGCCCCCGCAGTGGCCCTGTTTGTGAACGACGTGCGCGCTGTGCCTGCTGCGCTCATGCTGGCGCGCGCTGCGGGCTCCACCATTTGGCAGAACATCGCGTTTGCGGTCGTCACCAAGGTGGGTTGCGCATGGGCCCTGTTGATGTGCACTGGTGTGCGTGTGGGTGAGCGGTTGTCTACACCCAGTTGCCTCTGGCGATCCCCTGCTTGCTGTGATGGGGGTGCGATGGGACCCACGACGCACCTGCCAAAACCAGCCCCCAAGCAACCCTCCCTTGCCCGCAGGTCGCGGTGCTGCTGCCGGCGGCCGTGGGGCGCTTCAGCCTGTGGGGGGCTGTGTTTGTGGACGTCGGCTCCTCCCTGCTGGTGGTGGCCAATGCCCTCAGGTGCGCAGTTTTCGGCCTGCGCAGCACAGCAAGTTGATTGGGGCTCCCGCTCCTGCTTGCTCAGCGCCCAGAGCATCTAACTGTGCTTCAGCCGCTTGCGATGATGCCTGCTTGCTCATCCGGGTGCGCAGCACGTCCTGAGCTGCGCCCTTCTATCTGTCCCCCTCAATCCTGCGCTGCAGGCTGCTGCACTGGCGCTGGCCAGTGGAGTCCAGCCACCACAAGCACCACAAGCACCACCACCACAAGCATCACCACCACCACCATGCCTGCTGTGGCACGCACGAGCACCACAGCAGCCACAGCGGTGCAGCAGCAGAGCAGGGCCATGGCTGCTGCCACCCGCAGCCCAGCAGCAGCAGCAGCGGCGGCGGCGGCGGCCATGCCTGCAGCCATGGGCCAGATGGCCACAAAGGCGCAGGTTGCGGTTCGGTGGCGTGCCGCCACAACCACCACCACCACCACCACCACCACCAGCAGCACCAGCACAATGAAGCGGGTGACCCTGCTCACGCAGCCTGCTGCAGCGGTGCAAGCGGCAGCTGTGGTGGCGCCAGCCGCGGCGCCGGCCATAGCTGCGGTGGCGGGGCGCACCACATGCACGTTCACCACAGCGCCACCGGCGCTCAGCTGTTGCATGCTGCTGGCATGGGCGGCTGCGGCAGCGGCAGTGGGTGCTGCGGACACTCCCATGGGCACAGCCATTGAGTGGCACATGGGTTGAGTCAGCAGTTGTAGAATGCCACAGCGCACAACAGTGTGCTGCCTTCCCCTTCCAGTTTTGTTTCGGTCCCTTTCGTTTCTGTTCAGCTCCCTTCCGTTTTTGTTCCGGTCCTTCCTGCTCCTCTGTCCAAACCTGCCAGCCTGCACTCAACCGCTCACCTTGCAATCCTGCCATTCCATACGCCACTGGCGTGCAGCGAAATGCCGCTCAAGTGCAACCCTGTGAATGGCAGCCCATATGGCGTGCAGCTGGGTTGCAAGGGGACGGCTTGTTGGCCGGGTTAATTGGGGAGTGTACAGAGGCTCCCCTGCTTCGCGTGATGAGACATACCGGGTTAAGAGCATGCGCCCCTTGGGGCAAAGGGGTGGCTGCGGTGTGACCAACCCCGCCGTCTGGCCGGTTTGGCTGCACAATCCCAGCGGAGGTTCATTCCACAACACATCCAGGAGCGGCAGGTGGGCAGGGAAGGGGCATCACTGGGCGCTGATGAAGACGACGCGCGCCCGCCGTGCGCCTCCGCAGCGCCGCCAGGGGTGGGAACGCAATAGGCGGCCCCTCTCTGCCCCTACACTTCTCGCCTCCCCTTGACGTGCTGACAACTGCGAGCCGAGTCGCCGCAGCGGCGTGCCCCTTGTCCCTGCGCTGAAAGCTGGCTGGCAGCCCTCGCAGAGCGCAGGCCACCACATGCGGGCAGCTTGCTGCTGATATCAGTGGGCAGGTGCGCGCTTCATCAGTAGGCGTGGCAGGGCAGGAGTGGGGCTGCTGGCGCCGGGGGGGTACGCTCCCTGCCAGCAGGCGAGCCCAACCGGTCACAGCACGCCCCAGTTCTGCGCAGGAAGAGGCTACATGCTGCCGGGAAGCGCGGGAGGCGGGGCCCTTGCCAATGGCTGCCCGGCGCCGCCGCCCGCCGCCCAGGGTGCGGCGCAACAACAGCCGCCGCCGCAGCAGCAGCAGCACGCACAGGCAGCAGGAGCTGCAGCCGGCCAGCAGGACAGGGCGAACCCTGCTGGGGAGCAGCAGGTGCGGCCGCAGCGGCATGCCGCCATCAGTGGCGTAGCTCTTGCTTTCAACCGCGCCGGCGGCGGCGGCCTGGAGCCCGCCTGCATTCCCAATGTGGTGGTGGCTCTTGAGGACGCGCCAGCCCAGGGAGGGACAACACAGGCGGTGGGTGCGGCAGAAGCTGTGACTCAGCAGGCCCAGCAGGCGCAGCCGGCACAGCAAGTCTTCCCATCGCCGGTGTCGGTCACAGGCACTGGAACCACGGCCGGCACGGGCACCACTTCAAGCAGCGGGCCCAGCAGCGGGGGCGCCGCCCCAGGGCCAGCCGCACCACAGCATGGAGCCGCTGTGCGCCTGGTCGTCTATGACAGCGCTGGCCTGCAGCTCGCCGTGCTGGACCGGCATGCCGACTCGCAAGCGGCCATCGGGGCGCCCTGTGAAGTGCCGCATGACCCGGCGCTGCAGCTGCATGTGTGGGACTCTGCTGCCGGCTGGTGGCTGCTCTTCCCAGATACAAACCTGGCCGAGGCATTTAGAAGTGAGTCGGGGTGGCACGGTGTCATTGCCTGCGGCCTGCTTGCCCGGCGACAGACAATTTATTGCAGCTGAGTGACGGCGGCCTGGCTCCACCGCAGCCTGATTGATCTGCAACAATCTGCCTGCATGGATTCAGCCCCACAGATCCTCCACTTGCGTACGCCCTCCCTGCCGCAGCTCTGATCCTGCTGTGGCGCACGCTCATCTGTGCGGCCATGCTGGGCTTTGCGCCACAGCCCGTGGCGGAGGGCCAGCCGCGGGGCTTTGTGCCGCTGCCGGCCAGCGCCGCTGCCCCCGCTGCAGTGCCAATAGCAGCGGCCGTACCTGCTGCCCCGCTGCCCTCGCCACAGCAGCTACAACCCACAGCGCAGCAGCCGCAGCAGGCCCAGCAGGTGCAGCACGAGCAGCCGGGCGGCACGCTCAGCGAGCTCCAGCGCAGCCTGATGGTTGTGGGAGACTTGCTGGGCCTGGGTGGCTTGGGCACCTCCTCAATCGCCTCAACCAAGCTTGAGGGCGGCAGCGGCAGAGAGCCTACGCTCACCCAGCTGCTCGGCATGCTGGCAGCCCAGGGTGGGGGAGCAGAGGCCAGCGTGCAGCAGCCACTGCAGCAGGCGCAGCAGCAGGCGCAGCAGGCACAGCGGCAGCTGATGCCGCCGCCGCCCCCCCAGCAGCCAAACCCACAGCAGGGGCAGCAGCAGGGGCAGCCGACGGCGCCGCAGCAGCCGCAGCATCGGGCTGTGGACCTCAATTCCCTTCATCAAGTGATGGAGGAGCGGCGTGCTGTGGCCGCGCAGCGCGGCGCCTACTTTGAGCAGGTGCTGCCGCCCACTTCCCAGGCCACACCGCAGCTGCTGAGCCAGCAGATGCAGCTGCCGCCTCTGCGGCGTCCGCAGGTGGGCTGGATCCTGGGTGGCATGAGCTGCATGGGCATGTCGCTGCGCCCTGAAACTGTTGTTGGTCTCCCATCAGGTGCTCTGCGCTGCTTCCTGTCTAGTTGTGCTGCGCGGTCTGTTTCGTGCATGCTGTCGCCCCCAGCTCTCTAATCCCCATGCATCTCACCATGTTACACCCGCAGCGGCAGGGCGGCCCGCAGCCTTGGAGCGGCATGCCGGCACCGGGACCCGTGCCAGTGCTACGCCCAGCTGCCGTCCCTGGCTGGCAACCCGCCCAGCAGCAGCAGCAACAGCCATCCCAGCAGCAGCAGCAGTCACAGCAGCAGCAGCAGCAGCAGCAGCAGCAGTCACAGCAGCAGCCAGCTGGCCAGCCAGGGCTTCCGCCACTGCCCGCTGAGCTGCAGAGCGCGTGGTTCCTGCACCTGCAACAGCAGCAGCAGCAGCAG
>VIYQ01003430.1:0-14525 GCA_009928355.1 Chlorella sp. CH2018 | reverse complement strand
GGGCGGGGCGAGCCGGGGAGGGGTGGGTGGGATGCTGCCAAGCCAGGCGGCAGGCGGCGTGCAGGCGCAGTGGAAGGAAAGAGGCTGGGAGCGCAGCTGTGGTTGTACAACTGGGCGTGCATCAGCTTGCAATGCATTCAGCAGGACAAGGTGCCCTTGCTGCCCCAGCCGCTCACTTGCGCAGGAAGCGGGCGGCCAGGCGCGCACGGGTGGCAATCCACAGCGGCGACGCCAGCGCCATGATGGCCCAGTACTGGGCCCGGCCCGGCATTTCGGCTCGTGTGGCACTAACAGAAGGCTACAGAGGCAGTTCGAGCCCTGCAAGCAGGCAAGAGGCGGCGGGAGCGGCGGTCAGCGGGCGGCGGGGCGCCAGCCGCCGGCGAGCTGGGGCCGGGTGGCAAATTAGAGTAGTCGGGCGACTGCGATGGCGTCTGATTGAAGCTATGGCCGCGCCGAAGGCGGCAGGCGGGCCCCGCACGCAAATACGGGCGCACCGCAATTCCCGAGGTACGCGGGGACGCCGGAACAGGCGGTGCGACGGCGTGCAAAGGCGCAGGACGTCGTCGCAAAGCACAATCGGACGCGAGCGGGGAAGGCGGGCGCCGCGATTGGTGGCTCTGGGGTGCAGTGCCACGCTGGCGGGCACAGCGCAGCGCCGCCGACCGCCACCCGAGGCAGCACACGGCGGCACGCTTGCTCTGCACACAGGAGGCGAGGACCCGAGCGGGTGATTGGATGTGGATGTTACAGACCGGGCAGTCTAGGCCTGCTGCACTGCACTTCAGGGGCTGCGCCTCAGAGAGCAACCCGGCAGCGGGCAGGGGGCCGCCCAGGCGACTGCTTGCCTGCGACAGCTGTGGTCACAGCCCTGCCAGCCACTGACGGGCCCCCAGCTGTGTGCACAGCCGCTCCAGCCACTCAGCATCCACCTCAGTGAAGGCCGCCGGCAGGTCTGCAGGTGGGGCGGTGGGGCGCGGGGACGCACATGGAGTTGGGGTGTTGCAGGCAAGAGCTGAGCAGCTGAGCAGCATTTGCAGGGCAGGAGTGACACCCGAGCTGCCTCACCACCCCACCGCCTATCGGCACCAAAGCAGACCAGCCCTGCTGCCAGCCTACCTGAGTCCACATCAAGCACAGCCAGCAGCTGCCCATCAGGCGTGAGCACCGGCACCACAACCTCCGACTGCAGAGAGAACGAGCACTCATACATGGGTGAAGACACACACAAGCTGCTGCTGCAGTGGCTCCATGCCCCCCATCTCTGCTTGACGAGCACCGTCTGTCAATGCACGCTGCGCAGGCTGGCACATGCCCCCGCCTTGCTCGCCCACCTGCGTGCTGGAGGCGCAGGCAATGTGGCCGGGGAAGGCATGCACGTCTGGCACCAGCTGGGTTCTGCGCTCCCGTGCCGCCGCACCGCACACGCCCTTGCTGAAGGGGATGCGCAGGCAGCCCAGGCCACCCTGGTACGGGCCAATGACGAGCTGCCGCTCCGGCTGCCGCTGATGCTGCTGGACATGTTCCGCCTGCTGTGCTGCTGGCGGTGCTGCTGGTGCCGCCGCACGGTAGAAGCCCGTCCAGTGGAAGTAGGCAAAGGCGGCATGCAGCTCGCAGGCCACGGTGGCCATGGCAGCCACCCAGTCGCTCTCGCCTGCGGTCCGGGTGAGGCGGGTGCTTGGGGCTGTGGCGTGGCAGCAGCAGCTGCCAACTGCGGTTGCATGAAATAGAGGAGCAGCAGTGCACACCGCCACCAGCGTCAGACATGAGGCCAGGCCTACCCTCCAGCAGCAGCTCCAGGCGCTCAAGGACGGCAGCATAATGCGCGGCGCGCTGCTCGTTGCTGGCACCGCCGGCGAGCGGCGGCAGCGGGGCGGCCTCCACCATGGTGCACGGGTGGCTCTGTAACGCGGCTGAACGACTGCCGGCTCTGATCTAAGGCAGATGCGGCAGCCAGCTGGGGGCGTGGGGCTGTCAGGGCGCGGACCGCAGTGCCAGCTGACGGCAGGGGGGCTTATTGGGGCCCCGGTGGCTTGGTTATGCGGGGGACCAACAATCGGAGTGCATCGGGGAGCCCCAGCAGCGTTTCCCGACCGCCTGGGCCGCCGCAGCTCGGCTCAGCAGCGCCATTGAGCCCCTCGGGCTGAGAGATCGATCGAGGTCAAGGCAACGAAATAAGGCCACGCGGTGGTTACAAACTGACCGCTTCAACCGGCACGCTGGTGTCACTCCCCGCGCTGCTGCCGCCGCCGCCGCCGCCGCCTGCCGCCCCCTGCCGCCGCCGCCGCCGCTGCCTGCCGCCCCCTGCCGACGCCTGTTGTGAGTCGCACTTCACATGTCGCGCTGGGGAACCCAAAACAAAGCAATGTGATAAACCGCAAGTTTTGCAGTGTGAAAAGGGTTGACCGAATGGCAGGGAATGGCAAACGTTGTGAGTGGTGATGGAGAGGTCTGAGCCTCGGCTAAATGGAAGTGTGAGGACGAGTGGTTATGAAGGGGGAGCAACATGAAGTGTGAGGATCAGTGGTCATGAAGAGCAAAATTTGGAGGGGATGAATGGGCGAGGTCCAACCAACATGGAGGCTTGAGGTGGCGGTGGCATGGGACTATGACAGGTGGTGCGGGCTGCTCGAGCAGAAGAGAGAGAGCTGGCCCATGGGCCCAGGCCTGACAACCGCTGGGCTGCAGTCGGAGGCAGATGCAACGGGCTTGCCAAGAAGCGCCAGCCCTCCAGCACTGCTGCCTTCAATGGAGGGCAGACAAACTGGATCCTGCATGAATGTGTGCTCAGGTAGCAGGGGGGCACGCGACGGGCCTGCTGCTGTACAGCTGGCTGGCCGTGTTGCTCGCCCTGCAGGACAAGGATGGGTCAATGGTGTGTCAGCTGCCCACCCCAGACTGAGGCAAGCACTCGCGCGATCGCCCCAGCCAGCCTCCCCCCCTGTTTGCACGAGCAGCCCGGAGCTGCTTCGCAATCATTCTCTTTCCCCACACACTCACAAATAGTAGGTGGGTGGGGACTGGTTGGGACCGCATATGCCGGTGTTGCCAATGATAACCCTGGCACTGCGGGCATTGGTGCCCCAGTTCTGGGGATTGCCTGCGCGCAGGAATGCAGGATTGCAAACAGAAGATCATCGGCTGGCAGCAGGCACGGCACGCGGCCGGGCTGCCAATGCAAGTGTTTGTCAAGACATGCCGCACACTGTGCTGCGCTGTGTGTTGTGCTCACCCTTGATCTCAGGGTTGTCTTTAAATCCCAGGACGAAGATGTTGAGCGGCAGCGGCCTCCGAAGGCTCGACGGCCAGGTGCCTGCGGCCAAGAGGGAGGCCAGGCAGGAGGCGCGGCCCGGTGGCGCACGGGGGCTGAGTTGCATGCCCTCCAAGGGGGTCGAATTCACCCAGCAGCAGGGTGCTGCACAGAACAAGCAACTCCTTAGGGTGCCGCACACACCTTTGATGTTGTTCAGGTTGAAGAAAGCATTGGCGAGGTATGGCAGCCCCGCCAGCGCATCGATGATCTCTGCAACGTTGCCCCCAAGCGGATTAGGTGGGATGTTGTTTACGGAGAAGCCGCCCAGCGTGGGCATGTCACTGTGGGTGGGTGTGGGGGCAGCAGGGTGGTGGGTCAAGGTGCGGTGCACTGCTGCGCCAGGCAGCCGCGGGCTGGCTGCGCTCAGACCAGGTGCAGCGGTGTGCCTCACACGCGGATCACGCGGCGGTACGAGGGATCGACAGCATCGCAATCGATCCCCTGCCTGCAGGAAACGGGTGGCGGGGGAGCCGATCAAAGCGGCGGCAGTACACTGCATATCGGGAGGGGGGGCGCTGCTGCGGCAACGTGGGCCTGTTGCACACGGGCGTGGCAGCCGCGCACCAGGGGGCCACGGGGTCACACGGGTCGGAGTTGCCGTTCCAGCTGGGCAGCAACGCTGGGTTTTCGAATGCGGCCTTCAGGGCCATGAGCGCCTGGCAGTCGGTGTTGCACCGGACGCACGTGCCGGCGGCGGTGCAGGTGCCCGTCCACGTGTTGCTGCCCTGGCCGGGCTGCAGGCAAGTGGCGCCCTTATTGGCCACACATGTGCCGTCCGAGGCGCACTTGTGGCATAGCGGGCAGCGGGAGTCATCGCACTGCATAGAGAGGGAGCAGGTTGGGCGGGGGGGCGGGTCGACACCAATGGGCACATGTGGAGAGCAGCACAGGGTTGCAACGGTGGGGCACGAGCTGATTGACAGCGGCCGCCGGCACCCGGGGCCACGTGCTTGCCTGGCATTGTCCAACACCGTCGCAACGCCCATACGGCACAGTACCGGTGGCACACTCGGTGGTTTCCGGCACATTCATGCATTTGTCATCAATGCAGCTGCAGCACATGGGAGGAGACCAGTGTGTTGATGGCTTGTGCCAGCCTCAGGCTGTGCATTGCCTATGCCATCGCAGGCAGCCAGTGCTGGCCAGCCCAGCTTACGTCTTGCAGGGTCCATCGCAGTCAATGCACCGTTGCTGCAGGCAAGCAGCGGCAGACAGTTGTGTGAGCGCCAGTGTGTCTTGCAGAAGAGCCCCCGGCCAGTGCTGCGCTGGCAGGATGCTGCCTGGTTTATGCTGCCGTCACTGGCACCGCTGCTGGCTCTGACCGCCTCCCTAATCTCTAGGCCACCCACCACGCATTGTCCGTTGCCGTCGCAGGTGCCAGGGGTTGTTGTCCCTGGAGAGAGGCTGCTTTCGATCGTGCACTCTGCATCAACGTCAGCTGGAAAGTCCACGCAACGGTCGTTGAAGCACCTGCATGCCGGCAGGGAGGGCAGGTCCCTTGGCCACCTGCCCCACATGCATCAGCTGTCCAGCATGGCAGCAGTCAACAACACTGCCCCGCACCTGCTGCATGGCCCTGCACAGTTGATGCTGTTGCACCGGGCCTGCGAGGGATGCCAGCATGTGCAGTTTGTCATATCAGCGGGGGCGTCACACACCGGCACCAAATGCGGAGCCGCAGGCCTCGCTCGCCCCCGACCCCGCAGGCAGCTGCGCACCACGCAGGCGCCCGTGCCGTCGCAGGTGCCGGGCGTGCCACTGCTGGTGAGGCACGTGGCGTTGGCTTTGTAGGGCACAGGGATGCAGGTCTGTGGTGGTGGGAGCGCGGGCAAACGCAAGTTGGGGGCTCCGCGGGGCTCGGCGGCTCAGGCAGCGAGGCTCCCCCCAGCCTCCCGTTCAAGGTCCCTGCGCTGGCGGGAGGCCGGCTCACCTGGCCGCTGCACATGAAGCAGGGGCTGGGGCAGGTGTCCTCGTTGCACTGCGAGGTAGCAGAGGGGAAGGAGGGCCGCAGGGTGGGTGCGCTGCCGGCCCTGCCGCCCTCCACAGCGGCAGCAGCTCGCTGCCGCCCAAACTTTCCCCTGCGCGCACCTTCTTCTTGCACTTGCCATCACGGGTGTCGCAGCTATGGCCAATGTCGGGGCAGGTGCACCCCTCAATGCAGGCGTTTGGGTTGCACTGGCCGGGGCGCCCCTGGGCCAGCGTGCGGCGGGGCCCTGCTGGGGCCGGGGTGGGGTGGGGTCCAGGTAGGGTACCATGCCGCTGGATGCATTGGTGCATGCACATTGAATGGTGCGTGTACCACACTCAAGCGGGATCCCGCTGCCCCGCCGGCTTACGCCCCCCGCGGCACCACCCATTGCTGCTGCGGGGCATCGGCAGCTGGGTTTCGGTCAGCTGCACAGCACATGCACACAAGCTCACCACGCTCTGGCGGCGCAGCATCAGCCGCACTGCATGAAGGGAACCGGCGGGAGGGGGCAGAAGCGGGGGGGGGCATTGCTGCAATGCGGCGGTGCGGCGGAAAGGGGGCGGTCCCGCCCTTGTCTGGCGGCGGCGCCAGATGCTGGGTGCGCCACCGCCGTAGCTAGCCATCTGCATGAAGCTGTGCCCCTCTTACTGCAGCGCCACTCACATGATGCACAGCGCCAGCAAGATGGCGGCACGCGTGCCGTGCGCCATGGCACGAAGTGGAGGGAGCTACGCTTGGCCCCGCTGATGGCCACCCTGCTGCCTTGAGCGAGTTCAGGGAGGATTGGAATGCCCGGAAAGACCGCGAAACCGCGGCCTCGACGGCAAACAATTCATGATCCCCATGCCCTGCCATGCGACCCGCGGCGCGGCGCCGCGCGGCGCAGCATGTAGCCTGGATGGAGCATGCTAGTAGCATGCTCCATCCAGCCCTGAATAGAGTGCCAAGGCTATGATCTAGTGCGTTACGGCAGGCAGGTGTGTATGTGGCGAGTTCAGCTGCTGGTATTCTGCTCATAGGCAGCGCCAGTCCTGCAGGCGGCGGGCTGGCAGGCGACCGTCGTGATGCTCCCGCCTCCTCCACCTAGCCACACTCGAATCACAGTTGGTCTAAGCAATGAACGCAGGAGACCCACTTGGCTTCTTGAAAGCGCGGCCCCCTCCAGGAGCCGTGAGAGAAACGCCATGCGTTCAGGGCCCTGTGCTGTTGCTGCCGCCTGCCGCCACCCGCCGACTGCCAGCCCCGGGGCCCGGGCCCGGATCCCTCTTGCTCAGCCACTTTCGAGCTCACTTGGGCTTGCACGGTAGTAGAAGGTATGTGGGGACGAATGGGGGAGGGCAGCGCCGGATGGCCGAGGGGCAGTAATCCAAAATGCAGGGGGGGTGATGCGTGGGCGGGAAATCTGGGGGGCAAAAGCAAGGCAATGAAAGGACCAGACCAATGAAACAGGTGTGGACGCAGGTATTAGCAGTAGTTACCGAGGAGGGCAGGGTAAAAAGCCCTTGGTGAAAAAGGTGGGCCAGGGCCGACGAGGATGGGCCGGCCCCCGGCCAGGAAGGTTTGCAGTACGGAGCGGCAGCGGGACTGGCAACACCGCCCCGCCCCCGGTTCCCTTGCACTGCGATGGCGACTGGCGCAGCTGCAGCTGGCTGCGGCTGCGCGGTCGCGGTGGAATCGACGGTGTCTTGTACCATGCGCTATGCAGCATGCTCTACTGCTACGCCGCAGAATCGCTGGCTGCGAGCCGTACGCCTGCGCAGGGCCACTTGCAGTGTTGCGCACGCCTACTGCAGCAGCAGCGGCACGGTGTCGTTGGCCAGGTAGCCCAGCGCCAGGGCCTGGGTGTCCATGGGGCCCCACAGGCTGGTCAGCGGCACCTGCTGGCCCGCGGTCAGGGCGGTGATGTTCTGCGGGGGCAGGCGGGGAGGGGCAGCGGGTCTGGGTGATGACAGCTGCCACAGAGGCAGTGGGCAAGGCAGTTCTGCTCTGAATGCTGCACAGCAGAAGCACCCCATCCGCCCAGCCCTCGCACCTGCGCCTGCTCCACCAGGGTGTCGTTGCCCAGGCCAGTGCCCACACCCGACAGCACGCTGGCAATGGCATTGGCGGTGCTGTTCAGGTAGGCACCAACGTCGGCGCGCTGGGTGGCGCTGCAGGGATGGCAACGCGACAACAGGCTAGGGTGAGCGTGCTGGCCTAGAAGCATGAGCGAGCTGTGCGGCTGCTTCCACAATCCAGCTCTCCAGTGGTGCTGCCTGGCATGACGCCTCGCCAGCCAGTCACCATGCCACAATGCCTCGCTGCCAGCCCACTAAGACAGCAAGCTGGCTTCCCCCCTCCTCCTCACCAGCTCTTGTTGGGGGAGTAGAGGCCCTGGGCCATGAAGGCGCAGCTCATGCCCACGGTGGCGACGATGGTGAACACCCAGCCGCCGCAGAACTTGAGGAAGAGGCGGAAGTTGAAGCCGCCACGGCCCTCCAGCAGGCCCACACCCGCAATCGCACCCACGGTGGCGGGGGTAGAGCTCATGGGCAGGCCGTAGCGGGAGGCAACGATAATCACAGCAGCCACGCTGAGCTCAACGCAGAAGCCTGCACAACAGGTGTGGAGAACCATCTTAGGTTGGGGTCCAGCAGCAGTGGTGGCAGGTTGGTGGGCGGAGGCGGCAGCACTTCGCTGCAGGGTGGTGGGAGGTCGCAGCTGCAGGCCGGCGGCAGCCAGCCGCGGCACTGCAAGCTGCATCTCCATGGCATGCACACGCGAGCAGTGCAAGGGCGCTTGGACATCCCGTCTGGCTCACCGCGCGAGTTGGTGAGGCGGGTCATCTTCACTCCCATGGACTGCATCACCTTGTGGCCGACTGTGGGGCAGAGGAATTGAGGAAGGCATTGATGGGCATGTGGTCTGGATGAGGTCCAGCGTTCTAGTTGCTGCACAGCAGCACTGGGTTGCTGACTGCCCTGGGCAGGCTGCTCATGGTGATGCCCTCGTATCGTTTGCCTTGCCAAGTGCAGTGCACACTGCCACCCCGCAGCTGCGCTCCAAACTCACAGGTGGCGAGACCAAACACGATGGCCGAGCCGCCAATCGCCAGCAGCCAGGTGGGGACGGGGGGCTTGGCGCTCACATACCCGTCTTGCCAGATCTGGAGGGCAGGGGTAGTGCGGCAAAATAAATGCAGTGAGATGTGGTGAAGGTTGGTTGTGCGAACCAATTCGGGTGCATCGACCAGCTGTGCGCAGCCACAGACATCTCGCTCCCGGACTGATGTGCCTTTCCACAGCCCCCACCTGGTAGATGGCCGCCAGCGCGCCCACGCTGTTGGCAACCTCGTTGGAGCCGTGCGCAAAGGAGTTGGCGCAAGCGGTGCACACCTGTGCAGGGCGCGGCGGGGCGGTCAGCGCTGCTGCCGGTGGGGCTCCTGCGCTGCCTTGACGGCTGCCGCCTGCTGAGTTGGAGTGGCACTGTCGGCATCTGCTGCCACGCCTCCCACGCACCTGCAGGTACTTGAAGCTGGTCTCTGCCTTGCTGTCAAACTGCTCCGAGTTGGCGTGGATCTCAGCCACACGCTCGTCAGTGTTCACAACCTGCGGGTGGGCAGGCGGGCATGGCTTGAGATTCTGGTGAGCGATGGATCAGCGGTGAGGGGAGATCCACGCCCAGGAAAGGCACCGGCGAGCCTGCGCCATTTGCTGCACTCGCTCTCCCATGAGCCACCTCCGGCACAGTAGACCCCAGCCCAGCCCACCGCGTGGATGTCGTGGTTCACGGCCGCTGTCATGGCACGCCACATGCGCGTGCGGCGCATCCTCTCCAGCACCTTGGGGGTGGCGCGCACGGGCGGCTGCGCAGCGTCAGCGGCCTGCAGTTGGTGGGTGGCAGATGGCGGGCATGGCAGGTTGAGACTGGTTGGCATGCCGGGTGGGGCTCGGCAGGTGGCCACCTGGGTGGCCAGCCAATGCTTGCTCGGCCCCCAGTGGCGGCCAGCCAATGTTTGCTCCATGAAACGCCCATCCTGAGCAGCTGCGCACCTGCTGGGAGCCAGCCTCCTCGTCGCTCTGCTCGCTGCCGCTGGAGGCCTTGCCGATGTCGCTGGCCTCCTTGCCAGGGGTGGGAGGCATGGCGGCGGCAGCGCTGCAGAAGGGAGATGCAACAGGGTCAGCAGGCCATCAGTGGTTGGTACCGGTTGAACCTCACACGATCCAGTTAGTCCGCGGCGGAGAGCGCCTCACATTCTGTAACACAAGAAGCCCCGCCCTCCCTGCTGCGCTCACCGCTGCTCCTGCGCCTCCATGTCGCGCTGCACCTTGCGCTTGAGCAGGGGGATGCCCACAAAGATGGAGATGAGGGTGGTGCCGGAGGCCACAATGGCGGAGATCCAGGCCTGCAGTGGAGTGGGAGACAGCGAGGCGGTGGCAGGTGAGCAGGCACGAGTGTGATTCAGTCCGGGTCATTGTGCAAGGGTAAGCAATCTGTGAGCCACTTGCTGTGTGAATGCGCAGCGGCAGTTCACGGGGGTAAGGGGGGAGGGGGCGTGAGCGCTGTCCATGCTGCCATCGGTGCCCAAACTGAGACCTCCCAGTCTGCCAGGCAGTGCCCCACCTTCTTACTGTCCGGGGTCTTCTCCCAGCCAAACTGTGTGCCGCCCCTGCGGGCACAACAGGGGGCGATGGTCACAATTAAGCTAGCAGCTGCACGGTTAGCACTCCGCAGCGGTTGCATGCGGGATGCTGCACAGAAGGACGTGTGCAGCAACTGCCACTCCAGCAAGCGCGGCCTGCAGCTGTACTGCCCCAGCAATACACACCGCCGCCTCACCGGGCGATGATGAACCAGGTTACGATGAAGAAGGTGAGGAAGGTGAACACCGGCAGCAGGAAGATGGAGCGCTGGTACGCGTTGTGCGAGCGCAGCACAAAGGTGCGGACGAGCACGAACAGGATGAGGGTAGCCAGGCCAGCCATGATGGGCGCAAACAGCCAGGACAGGGCCTGCGGATGCATCGAACGGAAGGTCTGATTGTCGGTATGGTTGGTCATGCAGGGCATATGCATGCATGCTCGTTTGAGCAGCTGAAACTTGCAGCCGCCCAGCCTGCCGGAATGCACTCCATGCTGCTGCGGCAGCTTCTGCTGCTGCTGCCAGCGGAAGCACCTTGCACCCTGCCACACCGCTACGCCCAGCCCCCAGCCACTCACGATGGCGCTCATGCCCTTCAGGTAGGGGAACTCGTCCTTCTCGGCCGACCACACCACAGCATCCCAGCCCTCCGCCACAATGGCCCTGCAGAGTGGGCGAGGAGGTGGCCAGTTGGGAGCACCAACGCTGGCGAAGCGGACCAGCCACCAGGCCAGCCGCGTGCGATGCCGGCTGCTGCATGCAGCCGCCTCTGCCATCTGGACATCAAACACGGCACCATATAGCAGCAGCCAGGCCTAGGCAGCAGCACTCACATGCCGGCAATGGATGCCACAATGGACTGGGTAGAGCTCACGGGCAGCTGCAGGCAGAGTATGGGCCGGCACAGAGGGACGGTGCTGGCAGAGGGTGCCATGCTGGGGCAGTGGCAGCTGGCCTGTGCTCTAGAGCGGCAGATCGGCAGCAGCAGGGCAGCTTCCGCGCTCACCTCCAACCAGGTGGCCACCAGGATCCAGACAGCGGTTGATGCCAAGGCGCACAGCATGCCTGCACAGCAGCAGGTAACAGGGGCGGGGTGTAAGAGGTGAGTAGAAGCTGGCTGGCCCGTTCATGCTGAATCCCGCTGCGCTCTTGATGGGCATGCTGCGCGTGGCATGCAGCGGGAGTACCGACCCGCGCCAGTTGGCCGCCTAGTCTAGCGTGCACCGGTTGTTCTCTCTCTCCACCATGTCTGTTTAGTGGCCCTCTCATTCTTTCCCCCGGCCGTGTGGGCCACCCGGGGGCCTGTCATCGCATTGCGCGACAAACGGGTGTAAAGCCAGCCAGCCAGCAGCAGCATGGATGCCGGCACTGCCAGACTGTCTGCCGCGGCTGCTCACCGTAGGCCAGCACATCAGGGGAGTCGTAGAAGAAGGCAATGTTGGTGATACCGGAGCGAATGGTCTCCACCACACCGGCGCCCTGTCCAGGGGGGTAGAGCGCGGATGTGCCGTCAGGCAGCCTCGCATGGCATCAAAGTGGGTGTGCAACCGCAGCAGCGGCAGCAGCAGCAGCGGCGGCAGCAGCAGCGGGAGCAGAAAGAACAAACCACACACAGCATCCTGGCTGAGAGCTCAAGCCTCGCACCATCAGCACGGCGCCAGTGAACTCGAAGATGCCGGCCACCAGCAGGGCCTGCTTCATGGTCAGGGCGCGGGCCGCCACCGACGGGGCAAACGTGTTGGCCACATCCTGCGAGCAGTAGGCAGAGGAT
The DNA here is from genome assembly GCA_009928355.1 of Chlorella sp. CH2018. Lineage (NCBI taxonomy): Eukaryota > Viridiplantae > Chlorophyta > Trebouxiophyceae > Chlorellales > Chlorellaceae > Chlorella > Chlorella sp. CH2018. The sequence continues at coordinate 2,855 of VIYQ01003430.1, read as the reverse complement.
GGCAGCAGAAATGAGAGAGGGAGGCTTAGGCTGGGAACAACCAGTGAGATTGTGAGCGCAATGCAGATCAGAGCAGCTGAGATGTTCCAGCCGGCGCAAGGTCCTGCGCTCAGGTCGGCACACGCTTGCACCGGTCCCGGCGGCTGGGCGGTGGCAAACCTCAACCGTTGTAGGGTTGCAAACCACTTACATTGGCGCCCAGGCCATAGCCGACCAGAATGGCCAGCAAGATGCCCACCACGAACACTGCGGAGGGGAGAGTGGAGGGCAGCCGCAGGGTGAGGCGCCGCTGAGGTGCAGGACGGCGGAGGATGGGGCAGGCAGCGGCGGCGGCCCGCCGGCCACTAGAACTGCACATGCATGCACGTCGTTCTCGCGCACTCACTCCATGTTACTTCGCCATACATGTTGCCGCGGATCAGGTGTGGGAGGGGCTAGCCAGCAGCGGGTGGAAGGGGGTGGTAGTGGCGGCGGGGCGGGCTGGCGGCAAGTGCAGGGAGAGCAGAGCTGTGCGGGTGGTGGGCGAGGGCCTCCGATCGATCGACAAAACTAAATGGACGGTTTGACAAAGCAGTCCGGCACATGTATGGCGCCCCCCGTGCCCGGCGCGTGCTTGCGCGCCAAACGCGGTGAGCGCAGGCGAGCGCGGCCGCGCGCCGGCCCCACCCAGTCGATGACATGGTTACCTTCAACCGCGGTGAGGCAGCGGTGGGGCGCCCACCCTTCCCAGCAGGCCGCTTTGCCGCCCTCGGCGGCGCAGCGGGCCCAGCGGCCGCTGGCCGTGCGGGAGCTTGCGCACGCCACCTATTGATGAATGGGCGGTTCTGAACAGGTCGAGCAGCGTGGCTCGCTGATCTTAGGCCTTCCGCCGACTTAATGGCCTGCAGGGCTGTGCAGGCACAGTGAATGGGCGGCAGGGGCGACGGCGGCGCCAGCGATGGCGCCCATTGGCGGCAGCAGGCGGCGGCGGTGATCAGGGCTATGCAGGGCACGCCGCTGCCACTCTGCACCATTGTATCCTGTATCAGTGTGCGGAAATATTCCATGCAGGCACCCCGCCGGTCTGGCGGGCGGTGTGTGTGATGGCCGGGGGTTGTTGAGGCCGCAGTCAGCTGCTGCAGCTTGAAGGCGGCGGGTACACCGACGGGAGTGCGTAGTGTTAGTTGCCATCTCAGTCCGAATGAGGACCGTAACAGATTGAACCCCAGTTTACCGCCAGACCGCCAGTGGTGTAACAATCCGCCCTGTCTGCCTGTTAAGGTTGAAAGAGGCTTGCAAACACCGCCGCCGCCACCACTGCACCCATCACTGCTCCAGTCAACTGCCAGCCCCGTGACCATTCTGTGCCCGCGCTAATCCACACGTTTGCTTGCATGGGGTCATGTGGGGTATGAATGGGGGTGGTAAGCAATGGACGGCTGAGGGGCAATTCTGAAACGCTCCAAAATGCTCCGAAGTGCACAGGGGTGATGCGTGGGCGACGCAAGCGGGGATGAATGAAGGGTTAGTATTGGCGCTGCGCAGACAGAGGCGCAGACATTCAACAGGTTTGGAATGAAGACAGTAGCCAAGTTCGTAATGAGGGCAAGGGAAAACGGCAGGGCCGTTGTGAAAAATGCCGGGGCCAGACCATTGGGCAGGCAGCCAGCCTTGTTTGGTTTCAAAAAAGGAAAGCTGTAGGTTTGCAGAGCTGGGGTGCCAGGTGGCAGCGCTACTAGCGGGGCTGGCAGCCGCCAGGCACCCCAGGTCTCTTGGGTGTTGCAGTGGCGACTTCTGCAGCTGCAGTTTTCTGCAGCGCCGCGGGCCTGGTGTTGTTGCACTGCTGCACTGAGCATGCTGTGCTTTTGCGACAGCACACTCGTTGGCTGTGGGGCGCGCGCAGTGTTGCGCACGCCTACTGCAGCAGCACGGGCACGGTGTCGTTGGCCAGGTAGCCCAGCGCCAGGGCCTGGGTGTCCATGGGGCCCCACAGGCTGGTCAGCGGCACCTGCTGGCCCGCGGTCAGGGCGGTGATGTTCTGCGGGGGCAGGCGGGGAGAGGGCAGAGGGTCCGGGTGAGCGACAGCTGTCTCAGCTGACCAGTAGAGCACCCTGCAGAAAACGAGGCACGTCTGCTCTGAATGCTGCTCAGCCACAGCGTGCGGCCCACCCACCGGGCGGCCCCCTCACCTGCGACTGCGCCTGCAGGGTGGTGTTGTCCAGGCCAGTGCCCACGCCCATCAGCACGCTGGCAATGGCGTTGGCGGTGCTGTTCAGGTAGGCACCCACGTCGGCGCGCTGGGTGGCGCTGCAGGGATGGCACCAGGACAACAGGCTGGGGTGAGCGGGTATGAACGACTAGGTGCACCAGCCACTCAGTGCCTCTCCCTCTGCCATGGTCCTTGGCCCACTCTTCCACCTGCCCTCTGCCCCGCCGCTGCGCCTCACCAGCTCTTGTTGGGGGAGTAGAGACCCTGGGCCATGAAGGCGCAGCTCATGAGCACAGCGGCGACGATGGTAATCACCCAGCCGGCGCAGAACTTGAAGAAGAGGCGGTAGTTGAAGCCGGCGCGGCCCTCCAGCAGGCCGACGCCCGCAATGGCGCCCACAGTGGCAGGGGTAGAGCTCATGGGCAGGCCGTAGCGGGAGGCAACAATGACCACAGCAGCCACGCTGAGCTCAACGCAGAAGCCTGCACAACAGGTGGGAAGGGATGTGCTGCTCTGTTGGGGCGCAGTGGGGCAGCAGCGGCAGATAAGTGGGCGGCGGCGGCATCCCTGCCCCTCGTGATGTCAGGCCGCCATCTGGCAGCAGTGCACAGCAACCGTGTGTGCTGCACCAGCGTGGCACACTAGAAAGAACAGCGGGGGGGGGGGG
>VIYQ01003428.1:0-10528 GCA_009928355.1 Chlorella sp. CH2018 | reverse complement strand
GAGGTGAACTGATTTGGTAGCAAGCGGCCCTTGAAACGTAACAACCTACACCTGAGGACAATTTTGAGGCGCAGTAGCGGGAATCGCCATGAGTAGCCGCACCTGGGATGAGGGGGATGGGGCCGCGGGGTCCGTACTGCTCGTACAGCTGGCGCTTCCGGATGGGCACCTGCTCGCTCACCAGCTGCTGGTAGCCGCGGTCGGGGTCACCTGCGGGGGCAGGGGGAGAGGTTGGGGGTGGGATGGTGTCATCCGTTGGCACGGCCAAGGGCGGGGATGCACAGGCAGCAGCAGCGGCGATTGGGTGGGGCCGGACGACACGGGGCCCAAAAGCAGCAAACTGTGGCCAACCATCCCAGCCCCACCAGGGTTCTGCCACTTGGCGGCGTCGCGCTTGGCCTCGTCGCGGATGGTGTTGTACATGTCGGTGATGATTTGCTGCAGGGGCAGGGGTGGCAGGTGGAGAGTGGCGAGGCGAGTGGGCGGGTGAGCGCCCACGCACGCTGACTCAGCTATGCTGCACCGTCCCCCGCACGGCTCAGCGCCGCACGGCACAGCGCAACCGCAGCAGCACCAGCCACTGACCTGCAGGCGGCCGGTGGCCTGGAAAGCGTCCATGAGGGTGCGCAGGCGGCGCATGTACATCTGGCGGGTGCGCGGCACGTCCAGGATGGCGTCGATCAGGTAGTTGTCTGTTTGGAGGGAGAGGGGAGGCAGAGGAATAACAAAGGATGACAGGTGATGGTGAGCAGAAGAGCAGCAGGGGGGCACCACATGGACTGAACATGGCACGCAGCTACCAATCAAGCAGACCGCACTCACATGTGCCTGGGGCGCCGGTCTTGGTGGGGCCTGCACTTGCAAGGAGGACCAACAAGGACAGCCTTAGCCCTTAGCACTGGCTTCAGCGTGCTGCCTTTCCCAGCTTGACCTGTCCGGCCCCTCGTGACCCTCCAGCCTCCAGCCCGTCTTCCTACTCGTCCTCCCCAACTCCTTTCGTTCCTACAAAAGCTCACCCAGCTTGGTTTTGTCCACATCATAGTCCGCCCCAATGGTGGAGTTGGCAGGCAGGGTTAGGCCTGGAGCGGCAGCACCGTTCTGAGGCACCGCCGCATCAGCGGTAGTGGTGGGCGCAGCGGCGCCCTGCATGAGGCGGCGAGTGGCGCGCAGCAGCTTGCGGCCCTGGCCCTGCCCCTCGGGCGTCCACAGGTCGTCTGCAAACACATAAAGGACCGGATCGCGCAGATGCACTGGTCAAATGGCTTGAAATGAATGATAGGGTAGCTGCAAGTCGCCACGCAGGGGGCGGGCGGCACAGCACACAGCATGCACAGCGTGTCGACTCACAGGTGGCGGAGATGAGGCCCCACGGCGTCTTGACAGCCAGATCCTGCAGAACAGAGAGCGGAGAAGTAGACAGATGGGTTCAAAGCAAGGAGAAGGTAGGCTGAAGCCGGGTGGCAGACGCGGAGGCGCCCTGCGCGTGACCCGCTCGCCGCCCTGCCACCGCCCACCAACGACCTCAGTCCCAAATCTTCTCAGCAGACTCTCACTTGTGGATGGTTTGCGTCGCAGAAGAGAGGAGAATTCCATTGCTCGCACTCAAGAATGCAGTAGTCAGGTGCCGGCTTGCCGCCCAGTCCGCGGTCGGTGCCGAAGCCTGCGGGCGGAGGGGGGGCAGGGAGGGGCAATCGCGCTGCGTTGCAAGCAGGCAATCCGCAAGTCAGAGCTTCACATAAGTCGTGAGAATGCTGTTTGCAAAGCTAAAAGCTCCAGCCAATGAGATCATGTAAGGAGAGGCGACTGTGCAAGCAGCCGCCCGGCGGCAGTGCGCTAGACCGCCACCCGCCCAACTGCCTCGTGTGGCGGCGCACCCGACTCCACATCCCAAGGGAACATGCTCCACTGGCCGCTGTCTGGATCGCGATAGATGAAGAAGCTGCATGATGGGGGAAGGGAAGAGGCCCGGTGGGACGGAAAGTCAGTTGGCTAGGCAAGGCGTGCAAGATAGCGGGAAACCCCAAGTCACGCTGCTCCTCCAGTTCTGAGGATGGCCTCAAGATAGACAGCTCAAAGCTGCAATGGCCGTCGATCCCCCTCACTTCTTGGTGCAGCGGTCCTGGTTGAGCACCAGGGTCTGGGCCGCCATGTGGTTGATGACCTGGGGAGCAGGGGGAGGGCAGGGGAGGGTGAGAGGCAGGGGCAGCACAGCGGCAGCAGCGGCCCGCATGCCTGCCCAAGCTGTTCTCAACCCCTAGCAACACATCAGCCACCAGCCAACCAGGATCACCACCCACCTGCGGCAGGTTGACGGCATCAAACAGATACTTGGAGCGAGGCACGGGGGCGCCGCCCGACAGGCCGCGCGCAAAGTCCAGCAGCGCCTGCCCCTCGCTGGCGTTGTCCTTCTTGCGGGTGTACTGCGAGCAAGGGGGTAAGTGGGGTGGGAGTCATGAGGAGGTGGCTTGGAGGTTGCATACACGCCACAAACAGCAAGCTCGGGTGGCAGGGCATGAACCGGCCCGAAGACAGCCGTGGCAAGCCTGCCACCTGCCTACACCCAAGCTCATGCATTTCATCCCCTGCCCTCCCTCTCACTTGCTGCCAGTAATAAGGTAGCTGGTCGGCGGGCACGTCCCAGCGCAGGTTGGAGTACTCGCCGCTCAGGCTCTTCCACAGGGGGCCGATCTCAGGCTCAATCTTGTAGCCCCAGCGCTGCGGGAGGGTTGGGTGGCGGACTGCGTGAGCACCAGTGCGGGGGCGAAGGGGAAGCAGGGAGAGGATGCCGAGAAGTGGCCGGCCGGCATGGTAAAGAGCTATCTTCCAGCTCTGTTGCTATCCCCCTCCTCATGGCCCCACCTTGAGCGTGTGGTCGTCCATCTGCTCCACCAGCGCCATCTTGCCCCAGTACGCGCCGTTCATACGCATGTGCAGGTTGAAGGACACCAGCGATTGCACGCCCATCTGCGCAGGCGCGAAGGCAGGACGATGACAAACGATGGCCATGTGAGCAACGGGCAAGGCTTTAGTTGCAACAAAAGGCAGGTGCACTCAGTGGACTGCAACCAGCCACAGGCCCCGCATAAGCGCCCGCTCACCTGGCGGAAGGTCTCCCACACCAGCGGCTCGCGCATGAAGCTGTTCTCGCCCGGCTCCCACCACTCTGCATGGGGGCAGAGCATGTCAGGTGGGCACTCAGCTCAGGGTTGGGAGGGGCGGCTAGCTGCAGCCCCAACAGATGCCTGTGCCCCATCACCATAACAACTGAGCTGATTCCTGGCAGCCGAGGCCCACCGCTGTTCAGGTTGATCTCGCCCACACTCATGCCGGGCCGGATTTTGAAGATCTGCAAGCAAATCGGCTGAAGACTTGATTGGTTATAGCAAGATTGGTTGGCAACCACATGGCCGGTCATGCTCTTGCCCTACACTTCCACCCCTCCGAACTCTCCCTCCTCATACGTTCCCCACTCAACAGCAGCAGCCGCCCCTCATCTCACCGAGCCCTGCTTGCTGTCCAGCTTGATCTTGGGCTTGGGCCAGTTCATGCTGGTCACGCCGCGGCGGCCAACCTGCGGCAGTGCTTGGGGAAGATAAGCCATACCAAACCAGCATTGACGAGCAGCCTGGTGCCGGCACATCCGCCGTGCACGGGAGCGAACGGGTGAGGTGCCTGCCACGTGGCATGGCTGCATTCTGCAAGTCAACCCACCACCAAGCGCACCTGGATGTTGTCGTAGAAGCTGCCGTTGAACCAGAGCGAGCAGCCGCCGACCTGCAGGCACAGCAGAAGAGGCGTGTGTGCTCAGGAGGGCAGCCTGCCCAGCACGGGCCACCAACTACCATGTGCCTGGGACAGCACGGCAAGCAAAGCAGGGCCACCCTCCTCCGCCCGCCCCACCAGGCTCTTGCTCCAGGGCGCCTTGTCGTCCTTGCAGTACCTGCAGGCAAGGGCAAGGACAGAGGAGCGAGCAGTTGCGATGCAGTAGGCAGCAGTGTGCATGTCACACCCATGTGCACTGCAGCCCCGAGCGTGCTGCATGCATCACAATCAAAACACCGCACTGCCCACCCCCTCCCACCCCTCCACCCCAAGCTCACAGCTCCATCACAGGTAGGCTGCTCTGGTCGCTGCCATCCCCCACAATCGTGCCCCAGTACTGGCGGTCGCTGTCCTTGCGGAAGGGAGGGTCTCGGGTGACCTGGCCCGCAGAGTCGGTGGCCTGGACAAACCAGCGCACCAGCGCACCAACAGGGGCTGCGGCGGCGGGGATGGAGGCGGTGTAGGTGTCGCTGCCGGGCTGGGCTGCAGGGGCAGAGAAGGGACAAGAGAGTACGGTGGTTGGGAACTGGGTAGCTGGAGCAAGCTACACGTGCGGTTGGCTGCGCAGCCCAGCTCAGCTTGCCCACATGCTGCAAGCCAGCCTCAGCTTGCGCTCTCCTTTCCTGCCGCCGCTCCTCATCCCACCCACCCGTCATTGCAATGGGTGTCTCGGCACCATAGTTGGTCACATACACCAGGTCCACCGAGGCCAGGGGGCTCTGCTGCTGCAGCACAGTGGCACTGATGGGGATGTCCGCGCCGCCGGTGGGGCGGGGGGTGACGGTGCGCGTGGTGCTGCAAGGGGAGAGGGGTGAGCTAGATGGCAACGTTGCGCACAAGTCTCAGTACAAACCTCAGCAAAACCAGCCTGGAAAACGCAAAGTGTGAACACCGAAGCAACCCTCCATCCACCCCCCGCAACCGCACCCAATGATCAGCGGGCCGCCGGGGCGGGGTCCGCTGTTCTCTCGGCCGGGAGTGGGCGCTGCCAGCAGGGCGTACTGGGGCGTGCGCTCCTGCGCCGCCGACACCACGCCCGTGCTGCCAATCAGGCCGAAGCTGACATCGGTGGGGATGCTGCAAGAGGGTAGGTGACGTGTGTGAAGATCAGCGGGTGACAACCAGGGTGCGCTGGATAGCTGGGAAGCATGGGACTGGCTGGCAGCGGCTTGCTGGTTTTGCTACTGAAAGGCGCTCTGCTGTACTCCTGCCCGCCCGCCCCTCTGCCCTTGCTCACTCTGGGAACTGCACTTCGCTGGCCACAGAGCCATCGGGGGCCAGCAGCGCCAGGTAGCCGTCATCCGCCGACAGCTTGAAGTCGGTGTGCAGCGGGCCGGAGGCGCTGGAGCGGTTCTTGCCGGATGCAAACACCTGGGGAGGGGGCAGCGGAGCAGAGGGTGGGTTGGCAGGCAGGTGGGGCTGAAAGGAACCTGCCCTGGGGCTCAAGCCTCCGCAGCACCTCTCGTGTTTGGTTGATGCACACCCATATTCTGGACTGTCCTGCGGCTTGTGCCAGCAAGCCACATGCCACAACAACCAGCCCACTGCCCCCAGCAGGATCCACGCCCCCGGCTGCCGCCCCACCCACCAGCAGGTACTGGCCGGGGGCGATGCTGACGCCAGAGGGGAAGGCCCAGGCTTCCGAGTGGTCCCGCTTGTCGCTCAGGCGGTAGCCCTGCGCAAACATGACCGGCAGCAGTGGCGCTTTGGCCAGCTGGCAAGGGGGCATGTAGCACACAGAGGCACCACAGCTACAACTGCGCAGGCGGCCATGCTGGCACAAAGGAAGGCGGGCGGGCACACAAGCTGGCTCCCGCCGGCCATGCCGCTTGGCCGCCCATGGCCTGCCGCCCGCCGCCACTCACCGCAAGGCTGACGGTTGAGCTGCCGCTGTTGAACAGCTCCAGCCAGTCGGAGGCCGTGCCGTCCTCGTCTTTGATGGTGATCTTGTTAGACGTTTGCAGCTCGCTGATGAGCACCGCACTGCCGGAGCTGGCTGGTGCGGCGGCCGGCTGGGCGGCGGGTGCGGCGGCCGAAGCGGGGACGGCTGCAGCAGGAGGCAGCTCTGACGCCTAGGCAGCGCTGCTGGCAACATCAGGGCAGCGGCGGCACGGCAAGAGACCCTCCAGAGCGACTGGGGCCGCGGCCCCGACTGGCTCACCTGCTGCAGGCAGCACCTGCCCGCCCGCCTGCAGCGCTGCTGCTAGTGCCAGCAGCGCCAGCAGGGCTGCTCGGCCCACTGGCATGGCGCCCGTGGCGAGAGCGGGCGCAGGGGGGGCGGGTGCAGGGGCGCTGGGGGCAAGGCCTCAGGGAGGGCACTGGCCCTGTGGGTGCCCAGCGAGTGATCAGGCTGAATAGGAGCAGGAGGAGCCAGCCCAGTGAAAGTAAGCGCGTGGTTGTAAATTCCGATGAAGGCATGCGTTCGTGGCAATTCCAGCGCCTTTTGAATGGACTGACGGGCCCAAAAGCATTGCACCAGAGCAAGCAAGTGCTCAGTGTGGCTGCAAGCGGGGCGCCCTGCTGCCCAGGGCCCGCCGCCCGCCGCCGGCGATACAGCATGACGCCGCAGTTGCCGCCACAGCTGCTCCCCGCCCTATGGCTCCGCACTGCTGCTCCTTGCGCTGTCCTCAGCCGCTAGGCCGCTCCTTGCTTTTGGAGCCTCCACGCCCGCCTGGTCTGCAAGCTCAATGTCCTTCTGCGCCCCCAGCAGTGCCTCGACAGCAGCGTGCGCCTCCGCCGCCTCAGCCTCGGCGCGCTCCCTGCAGCAAAGCAGCTCAGCAGCAGCTTCAGCCAAAGCGCGGGCAGCCACGGTGGCGCGTTTTGGGCAGTAGCCGTGTATATGCATGCACACATGCACAGAGCAGCTGGACACATATGCCAACAGCTCCACAATGCCCATGCACAAGCAACCCAGCAGCAGTGCACATCCCCAGCACTCGCTCAATGGAACGCTCGCACCTATCCCGGGGGTACGTCCAGTGCAGCGGCGTGAAGAACAGCACGCAGAGCGTCCAGGGCACGGCGGTGAAGGCCAGCAGGGCGCTGCCCAGGCTGCGCGCCTTGGCCAGGTTTTCAGCGTGGTCGGGCCCCACTGACGCTGTGCCTGTGAATCCAAACTGGTAGCGTGCCAGCCAGCCCACCAGCGGGGCAGCACAGGCAGCCACTGCACCTTCAAAGCTCCTGCGGAGGCAACGAGCAATGCCGTGTGAGGTGAGCTGGGAGGTGTCTGCTGAGGGGAGCAGGCGGGAACGGTTACGCCCGGCTGGCCTCACTAAGCACAACCCACCGCGCACCTGTCGAAGGCAAAGATCAGGTTGCGCAGGTGTGTCGGCACTATTTCGCTGAAGACTGGGTTGTTGCAAGCTGCAGCGCAAAGCAGCAGGGGGCAGGAGGCGGATGTCGGGAGGACTACTAGCACGCCAACAGGCCTCCAGGGACTTCTCACAGCTGCAAGCCGGTTCATGCAACCTGCCAGCCTGACTCCTTACCCGTCTCTGCCCAGGTGATGCTCAGCCCAGTAATGATTAGCACAATTGCGTAGAGCACTGACGCGCCCGCGGAGGCGCTGAGCGACAGGCCCTGCACAAGCAGTGGCGTGCAAAACAGGCTTGAACGGCCACGCTTGCAAGTGGGGAAGGCAGGCGGGAAGCTGCTGCCGGTGCAGCTGTTGCAAGCAGGAGCTCACTCGCCTTGAACAGCAGCACGGAGAGCGGTACGCCAACGCCCACTGAAATCTGGCAGACGGTGACTCTGCCGTGGCGCGGCCAGCGCTGCGCTGCCCAGTCGCCCAGCACACCGCCCAGCAGCCCTCCTGCAAGGGAGGAGGGGAAAGGCAGGATATCGGATTGACTGCCTCACATGAAGACCCATCCAGACGTGCCTGAGGGGTCATGGCGTTGCATGGCCTGTGCGAGGCATCGGGCAGCAGCAGCAACAGCAACAGCAGCAGAGGAGCAGGGTGGCGCAGGGAAGTCGGGTGGGCACCTGCCGCATTGGCGCCCAGGAACAGCGCCAGCAGCAGCGAGGCCACCCAGTCATGCATGCCCAGCAGCTGAAGGTACAGGGTCATGAACACCAGGGCCAGCCAAGGCGCGGTGCCCACAATGCCCTGCGGCAAGGCGGGGCAGGGGGCTGAAGGCGGCGCATGCCATTGTCTTGCCTCCCCAAGCTGTCTGCTGCAGACTCGCTGCTGCCTTGCAACTGCACCTCCCCCTGGTCTTCACCCCCGGTTCACCTGCAGCACGATGACGAGGAAGGATGGGATGCGCAGCACGTCCCGCACCTCCCCCAGCGTGGTGCACCAGCTGGGTGCGTGCATGTCGGCGGCCTTGTCCACCCTGTGCAAGCAGTGCGGGGCAGTGTGGAGCAGAGGGCAGGCGCAGCTGTGATAGCGCAGGTGCAACTGCTGTGCTGCCAAGGTGATGAAGACCCTTGCTCGCATGCTGAGAAGTGCCAACCTTACCACATGGCATAGCATGTGAACGTGATGCTCTCACTGCCGGCCACCTGTTTCCTCCGCTCCCCCTCCTCACCTATACCGTGGATCCTGGCTGTAGCGCGGGTCGACTCCCAGGGCCAGAGTGCTTGCCCCAATGGCCCAGGACGCCAGCCCGACAGCGCCAAAGGCGATCCTCCAGCCCTCCACGCCCAGCGGCTGCAGGCTGCCGACATTTGTCCCAAACACCGTGCCAATCAGAGCGCCCAGGGCGCCGGTGAGGTGCAGCAGGCCAAAGGCCCGCCCCCTTTGCACTGCTGGGTTGTAATCTGCTGTCACTGACTGCGCTGCTGGAATGAGCAGCGCCAGTCTGCGGTGGGTGCGGCACGCAGGTGGCGGATGTGCAGGCGCCCAGGACTGCTGAGCAAGACGGCAGGAGGAGCGGTGCAGGGCATGCGGCAGCATGCAAGAGCAGGCACATGTGCGCAACTTGCCCGATGCCGTTGGTGGCCCACAGGGGGATGGCCTGCAGTGCAGCGCAGCAAGTTGGTCAGCCCCATGTTTCACAGCAGCAAATCGCACAAGAGCAGCAGCCAACCACCCTTCCTGCCCCTGCCCCCACCTGTTCGATGGAGTGCGTGAAGGCAAAGCCTAGGCACATGCAGCCCCAGAGCGCCGCCCCCGCGGTGATGACCCACACGCGGTTCACATAGTGACCCAGCACGCCGGCCAGGGGAGAGGCCAGCGCCTGCACCACCGCGCGTGCAAAGGTGAGGATGCCCAGGTGCTGCGGATCGGCGCTGAAGCTGGCCCCCACTCTGGAGTAGAGGGCGGGCAGCAGCTACTCATCCACCCGCTCCATGATGGAGGCCAGGTTGATCACCAGGGTGGTCCGCCCGCGGTCGTCCCTCACAGGCTGCTGCGGACGGCGCGGCAGCAGTGGCGGCGGCAGAGGCGGCGCTCGCGGCGGCGCTGCCTGAGGCTGCTCAAGCTCTGCCTGGCTGTGCTGACTGCCCTCGATATGGATGGTGCCATCCTGCTCGACAGATCTGCTGCCTTCAGGCGCTTGCAGCTCGGCCCGCAGAGGGCGCTGCTCCTCAGCCTGCATGCTGCCTCTCATGGCTGTGCCTTGCTTGTGCAATGCTGCACAACGCAACCAGGCAACCAATGGCAGCTGGGCGTGCTCCATCCCAGCAGCTTTCTTCCTGCACCTCCCTTCCTGCATGGGGTGCAGCATCAGGCCACCTCCTGAGTCTTCTCTTCCTTGAGAGCAGTGTGATCACACTGTGCACATCGCCACCAGGGCGCAGCAGGGCTTGCAGCGAGCTGCAGCCTCGTCAGGCAGGTGCGCTGCACGACCTTGGAGGCCCAGGGCAGCACAGGCAAGCTTGGCTGGCCGTGCCTGCTCGGTCTTATGCCTACTGCATTCAGGGCCAGCTCATGGCCCGGCAGGGCCAGCCCGCCGACTGCGCCGCTGCCCCGCCCGGCTGCCGCGCGGCAAGCAGTCGCACCTGCCCCGCATTTGTGCACTGCCCCGCATGTGAAAGGGCACGGAGGCTACTGGCTGGTCGTGTGCAGAGCCTCCTTGCCCACACCTCTGATAGCCCCCAGTGCTGCTCACCCAACTTGGCATTGCATCACTCCATGAAATCCACCCCCAGGCATGCGCATCACCGTGTCGGCCGACCTTCCAGTCGATGCCGCTGCATACTTGCTTGAGAGAGATGGGGCAGCCTTCAGATCCTTCATGTGCGAGGAGGCAAGTGGCACAAACAAATCAGCGACTGCGCTTGCCTGCCACGACCCGGCGGCATGTGCCACATTGCGCCCCACTGTCTGTGCGCCCATCCCTCACCTGCCCTAGATGAGCCTGCTGGAGTACGAAATCACCAAGTGCTGGCGGGAGGAGGCCGCCACCAAGATCCGCCTCAACAGCAAGCCGGACGTAGGCGCATGGATCCCCGGGGCGCTCGCCCAAAAGGTGGGCCGCTGCTTTTCTCGGCAGCACCGCGTCCCTGCACTTCAGATGGCTGAATGTGGCTGCACCGCCATGGGCTTCACTCCTTTCCATAGCCGTGCTCAAATGTCTTGTTGACGTGCCCATTGCGCAGGTGCCTGACAAGCTCGAGTATTTTGATGAGGTGGGCTCTAGCACAGCTGAATGGCCTTCTGCAGCTTGGGGCAGCACCAAGCCATTACCCCCAGTTGCGGATGCATGGCGGCGGCAATGCCCTTGGCGGTCGCATCTGCACCACCCCGCCCCACCCCGCC